>CM075751.1:15417183-15474683 GCA_037974335.1 Prionace glauca
TGAGAGTAGACAGGGTAGTGATAAGGCCAGCTCTGACCTGATGGGTCTCCTTCAGTGCTGTAATCTTGCAATGAATTCTTGTGACTGATTGAGCTCTCAGCTTAGGGGACGCGCTGTTCTCTGCCCCACCCCTCAGAGTTTTAAACATCTCGTGACAATCTCCCCTCAGCCTCTGGATCAAAGATAACAGCCCACCCTCACAATCATCCCTCCAGTCATCATCTCTCCCTTCCTGGAAGCATCCTCTGTTCCCCACACTCTCTCTCTCTCTCTCGTGAGGTTCTTTGAACCCCTACAGTGCAGAAAGAGACCATTTGGGGCATTGTGTCCATCCTGACTCTCCACCAGAACATCCCTCCCAGGCACACACTTCCGCCTTTTCCCTTAACCCTGCACATTTAGCATGGCCAATCCACCTAACCTACACATCTTTGGACACTAAGGGACAATTTAGCATGGCCAATCCACCTAACCTGCACATCTTTGGACACTAAGGGACAATTTAGCACGGCCAATCCCCCTAACCTACACATCTTTGGACACTAAGGGACAATTTAGCATGGCCAATCCACCTAACCTACACATCTTTGGACACTAAGGGACAATTTAGCATGGCCAATCCACCTAACCTGTACATCTTTGGACATTAAGAGGCAATTTAGCATGGCCAATCCACCTAACCTGTACATCTTTGGACACTAAGGGACAATTTAGCATGGCCAATCCACCTAACCTGCACATCTTTGGACACTAAGGGGCAATTGAGCATGGCCAATCCACCTAACCTGCACATCTTTGGACACTAAGGGACAATTTATCATGGCCAATCCACCTAACCTATACATCTTAGGACACTAACGGACAATTTAGCACGGCCAATCCACCTAACCTACACATCTTAGGACACTAAGGGACAATTTAGCACGGCCAATCCACCTAACCTACACATCTTTGGACACTAAGGGGCAATTGAGCATGGCCAATCCACCTAACCTGCACATCTTTGGACACTAAGGGACAATTTATCATGGCCAATCCACCTAACCTACACATCTTAGGACACTAAGGGACAATTTAGCACGGCCAATCCACCTAACCTACATATCTTTGGACACTAAGGGGCAATTTAGCATGGCCAATCCACCTAACCCGCACATCTTTGGACACTAAGGGGCAATTTAGCATGGCCAATCCACCTAACCTACACATCTTAGGACACTAAGGGACAATTTAGCACGGCCAATCCACCTAACCTACACATCTTTGGACACTAAGGGACAATTTAGCATGGCCAATCCACCTAACCTACACATCTTAGGACACTAAGGGACAATTTAGCACGGCCAATCCACCTAACCTACATATCTTTGGACACTAAGGGACAATTTAGTAAGGCCAATAGATGCAGACCTGATGCACTTGACCCTAGGAGGTTTTCACAGTTACTTCAATGCACTGTTGATGTAAGCCTTATTTGTGACACTAATAAACAGAAATTAAGCTTCCCACAACCGGTGTTGAGACTAATTTGTTCATTTGAGGTCACAAAGCTGCCAGCTACTCTCGACAGCGACCTGACTGACTAAATTTGACCGTTTCGTCCCCTTTCTTGACACCATAACCTCCTGGACCAACTCTGCCAAGGCACATTTGGCAGACACGTTTATCTTTGTGTAAATGCCCTCCTGGGCCACGCTCGCCCAAGCCACACTTGTGAAACTAAAATCATGTTCTTTACTAACGCACCTCGACCTAAATACCTTTTTTTTTTTTGCCTGTCGACCTCTAGGTGGGGGCGGGAAACGGAAAGGAAGAAGCAAAAAGTGGAAGGAGATCCTACGCTTCCCTCAAATCAGTCAATGCGAGGATCTGCGAAAAACCTTAGGTAAGCGTGTCCTGCGACGTGAGGGAAATGCCTGAAAAAATGTCTCGATTGTGTCTGGCATCGAGCGTATGGGGCTGTGAGGGGAACGAGATGGGTAAAATGCCACATGCATCAATGACACTCACTCAACATGGAGTTAAACCATTGTGGAGTTACTTGGCAAAGCTGGTGGGTGACGGCTGGATGAAGAAATTGGTTTGAAAGGTAAGCGAGTGAGCTGAGGCCAAGGGGACTGAAGGCAGTGATGTTAACGCGTAATACGTTAGAATGGACGCACGCAGTCAGTGAGGGCGAATGACTGGAAGGGTTGGCATTGGGTCTTTTTCTCATTCATGGGATGTGGGCCTCATTGCCAAGGTGGCACAGTGGTTAGCACTGCTGCCTCTAAGTGCCAGGGAGCCAGGTTCAATTCCAGCCTCTGGTCACTATCTGTGTGGAGACTGCACATTCTTCCCGTGTCTGCGTGGGTTTCCTGTGGTTCTCTCCAAAGATGTGCAAGTTAGGTGGATTGGCCAGGCTAAATTGACCCCAGGGAGATTAGCAGGGTAAATACATAGGGTTATAGGGTAGGGCCTGGGATTGTGGTCGGTACAGACTCGATGGGCCCAATGGTCTCCTTTTGCACGGTAGGGATGCTATAATTCTATGACAAATGGAATTTAATGTTGGCAAGTGTGAGGTGGTCCACTTTGGTAGGAGGAATGGTAGGAAGGACTATTACTTACGGGGCGAAAAAACTGCAGCAGGCGACGGTGCAGAGGGACCTCGGGGTCCTTGTGCATGAGTCGCAAAAACCCAGCTTGCAGGTGCAGCAGGTGGTCAGGAAGGCGAATGGGATGCTGGCCTTCATAGCGAGGGGGATTGAATATAAAAGTAGGGAGGTCTTGCTACAGCTGTATAGGGCATTGGTGAGGCCGCAGCTGGAGTACTGTGTGCAGTTTTGGGCGCCGTACCTGCGCAAGGATATTTTGGCCCTGGAGGGAGTGCAGAGGAGGTTTACTAGGCTGATACCGGAGTTGAGGGGGTTGAGCTATGAGGAGAGGCTGAATAAACTAGGCTTGTACTCGTTAGAGTTTAGAAGAATGAGGGGAGATCTCATTGAGACATATAAGATGATGAATGGGATGGATAGGATCGAGGTGGAGAGACTCTTCCCGCTCAAAAAAGACAGTAGGACTAGGGGGCACAGCCTCAAGATAAAGGGGGGACGGTTTAGAACAGAGTTGAGGAGGAACTTCTTCACTCAAAGGGTGGTGAATCTCTGGAATTCTCTGCCCGTTGAAGTGGTGGAGGCTGCCTCGCTAAATATTTTTAAGAAACGGGTTGATGGGTTTTTGATAAGAGAAGGGATTAATGGTTATGGGGAGAGGGCGGGAAGGTGGAACTGAGTCACGACAGATCAGCCATGATCTTATTGAATGGCAGGGCAGGCTCGAAGGGCCAGATGGCCTACTCCTGCTCCTATTTCTTATGTTCTTATAACAGATACCTGGGAGTGAGTTACAGACTGGAATCTAATCGAGGGGTTCGGGGTGGTTTATATATAGAATAACAGATACCCGGGAGTGAGTTACAGGCTGGAATCTAATCGAGGGGTTCGGGGTGGTTTATATACAGAATAACAGATACCCGGGAGTGAGTTACAGACTGGAATCTAATCGAGGGGTTCGGGGTGGGTTATATATAGAATAACAGATACTCGGGAGTGAGTGACAGACTGGAATCTAATCGAGGGGTTTGGGGTGGTTTATATATAGAATAACAGACACCCGGGAGTGAGTTACAGGCTGGAATCGAATCGAGGGGTTCGGGGTGGTTTATATATAGAATAACAGATACCCGGGAGTGAGTTACAGACTGGAATCTAATCGAGGGGTTCGGGGTGGTTTATATGTAGAATAACAGATACCCGGGAGTGAGTTACAGACTGGAATCTAATCGAGGGGTTCGGGGTGGTTTATATACAGAATAACAGATACCCGGGAGTGAGTTACAGACAGGAATCTAATCGAGGGATCGGGGTGGTTTATATATAGAATAACAGATACCCGGGAGTGAGTTACAGACAGGAATCTAATCGAGGGATTCGGGGTGGTTTAAATATAGAATAACAGATACCCGGGAGTGAGTTACAGACTGGAATCTAATCGAGGGGTTCGGGGTGGTTTATATACAGAATAACAGATACCCGGGAGTGAGTTACAGACAGGAATCTAATCGAGGGATTCGGGGTGGTTTATATACAGAATAACAGATACCCGGGAGTGAGTTACAGACTGGAATCGAATCGAGGGATTCGGGGTGGTTTATATATAGAATAACAGATACCCGGGAGTGAGTTACAGACTGGAATCTAATCGAGGGGTCCGGGGTGGTTTATATATGGAATAACAGATACCCGGGAGTGAGTTACAGACTGGAATCTAATCGAGGGGTTCGGGGTGGTTTATATATAGAATAACAGATACCCGGGAGTGAGTTACAGACTGGAATCTAATCGAGGGGTTCGGGGTGGTTTATATATAGAATAACAGATACCCGGGAGTGAGTTACAGACTGGAATCTAATCGAGGGGTTCGGGGTGGTTTATATATAGAATAACAGATACCCGGGAGTGAGTTACAGACTGGAAACTAATCGAGGGGTTCAGGGTGGTTTATATATAGAATAACAGATACCCGGGAGTGAGTTACAGACTGGAATCTAATCGAGGGGTTCGGGGTGGTTTATATATAGAATAACAGATACCCGGGAGTGAGTTACAGAGTGGAATCTAATTGAGGGATCGGGGTGGTTTATGTATGGAATAACAGATACCCGGGAGTGAGTTACAGACTGGAATCTAATCGAGGGGTTCGGGGTGGTTTATATACAGAATAACAGATACCCAGGAGTGAGTTACAGACTGGAATCTAATCGAGGGGTCCGGGGTGGTTTATATATAGAATAACAGATACCCAGGAGTGAGTTACAGACTGGAATCTAATCGAGGGGTTGATATATATTCCCAGTTTTTGAGTTGTGTGAGTTTTAGACAAAAGTGTAAATTTACAAGGATTGTAAATCAGTCGATGTGATTGGAGGATTACTGTGTTGGTATTCTCCAGAGATGGAGTTTGTTGACTGTGTTTGGAAGAGTTTGGCTGGAGGTAACAGAGTGTCACGGATGTCTGGATGAAGAGTGAGATTGTCCTCCTCCTGACCCCAGTTTGGTCAGAGTCTCTCACAGCGAGCTGCAGAGAGACAGATTCTTTCCTCCTCCTTCCCTGACCTCACTTCGGGGACACTCCATTTTGTGTCCCGGTGTCGGTTCGGGCCCTGCTCTGGTGTGGGTTTGGGCCACCTCCCCCCCCCCCCCCAAACCCCCCGGTGTGGCTTAGGGGCCCCCCCCTTCCTGCTGTGGCTTAGGCTGCCCCACCCTCAGTGTGGGTTGGGCCCCTCCCAATATGGATTAGGCCCCTGGTGCAACCCCCCCAATATGGATTAGGCCCCTGGGGTAGATTAGGCCCCTAGTGTAGATTAGGCCCCTGGTGTAGATTAGGCCCCTGGTGTAGATTAGGCCCCTGGTGTAGATTAGGCCCCTGGTGTAGACTAGGCCCCTTCGATGCAAGGTGGGCCCCTCTCCCACCATTCCCCCACCGCCAGTGTGGGTTAGGCCCCCCCCCCCGGCTACCACTGTGATCAGGCCCCCCACCCCCGTCAAGTTCAGGTTAGGCCCGTCCTCCTGGTGGGAGTTAGGCCTTGTTGCGTAACAGGCCCCTGGTGCGGGCCTGCCCCCTCCTCCCCGTTGCGGGATCGGCCTGTGTGTCGGAACATTAAGCCGTTTTTATTTTTGGCCCCCCCGTCCCGTTCCCACATCTGGCCCTGCTGGTGCCGATTCCAAGAGAGCTCCGAGCCACGCTCTGTTAAAAAGAAAAGTGCAGAACTGTCGGCCGAGGAGGGAAATGGTGGGTCACAGGGGGAGGAATCCTGGAACTGAGCTCATCTGCTGTGGGGGGGGTGGGGGGTGGGGGAGGGGGGGGGGGGGGCGGTGGAGGGGGGGGGGATGACGCCAACATCCCTTTGATGTTTGTCCAGGAGCCTGTTTTGGGGTTTTTCCTTCTCTCTCTCACTCACACACATGACCTCAGTAACCTCGCTCACTCACTCACTCACTCTCTCATTCTCTCACTCACTCACTCACTCTCTCACTCTCTCACTCTCTCACACTCTCACTCACTCACTCACTCACTCACTCACTCACTCACTCACTCACTCACTCACTCACTCACTCACTCACTCACTCACTCTCACTCTCTCACTCTCTCACTCTCTCACTCTCTCACTCACTCACTCACTCACTCACTCTCTCACTCTCTCACTCTCTCACTCTCTCACTCTCTCACTCTCTCACTCACTCACTCACTCACTCACTCTCTCACTCTCTCACTCTCTCACTCACTCACTCTCTCACTCTCTCACTCTCTCACTCTCTCACTCTCTCACTCTCTCACTCACTCACTCACTCACTCACTCACTCACTCTCTCACTCTCTCACTCTCTCACTCTCTCACTCTCTCACTCTCTCACTCTCTCACTCTCTCACTCTCTCACTCACTCACTCTCTCACTCTCTCACTCTCTCATTCACACACTCACTCACTCACTCTCTCACTCTCTCATTCACACACTCACTCACTCTCTCACTCTCTCACTCTCTCACTCTCTCACTCTCTCACTCTCTCACTCTCTCACTCTCTCACTCACTCACTCTCTCACTCTCTCACTCACTCACTCACTCACTCACTCACTCACTCACTCTCTCACTCTCTCACTCTCTCACTCTCTCACTCTCTCACTCTCTCACTCTCTCACTCACTCACTCACTCACTCACTCTCTCACTCACTCACTCACTCACTCACCTCACTCTCTCACTCTCTCACTCTCTCATTCACACACTCACTCACTCACTCTCTCACTCTCTCACTCTCTCACTCTCTCACTCTCTCACTCTCTCACTCTCTCACTCACTCACTCACTCACTCTCTCACTCTCTCACTCTCTCACTCTCTCACTCACTCACTCACTCACTCACTCACTCACTCACTCACTCTCTCACTCTCTCACTCTCTCACTCTCTCACTCTCTCACTCTCTCACTCTCTCACTCACTCACTCACTCACTCTCTCACTCTCTCACTCACTCACTCACTCACTCACTCTCTCACTCTCTCACTCTCTCATTCACACACTCACTCACTCACTCTCTCACTCTCTCACTCTCTCACTCTCTCACTCTCTCACTCTCTCACTCTCTCTCTCACTCTCTCACTCTCTCACTCTCTCACTCTCTCACTCTCTCTCTCACTCACTCACTCTCTCACTCTCTCACTCTCTCACTCTCTCACTCTCTCACTCTCTCACTCACTCTCTCACTCTCTCACTCTCTCACTCTCTCACTCTCTCACTCTCTCACTCTCTCACTCTCTCACTCTCTCACTCTCTCACTCTCTCACTCTCTCACTCTCTCACTCTCTCACTCTCTCACTCTCTCACTCTCTCACTCACTCACTCACTCACTCACTCACTCACTCACTCACTCTCTCACTCTCTCACTCTCTCACTCTCTCACTCTCTCACTCTCTCACTCTCTCACTCACTCACTCACTCACTCTCTCACTCTCTCACTCACTCACTCACTCACTCACTCTCTCACTCTCTCACTCTCTCATTCACACACTCACTCACTCACTCTCTCACTCTCTCACTCTCTCACTCTCTCACTCTCTCACTCTCTCACTCTCTCTCTCACTCTCTCACTCTCTCACTCTCTCACTCTCTCACTCTCTCACTCACTCACTCTCTCACTCTCTCACTCTCTCACTCTCTCACTCACTCACTCACTCACTCACTCACTCACTCACTCACTCTCTCACTCTCTCACTCTCTCACTCTCTCACTCTCTCACTCTCTCACTCACTCACTCACTCACTCTCTCACTCTCTCACTCACTCACTCACTCACTCACTCTCTCACTCTCTCACTCTCTCATTCACACACTCACTCACTCACTCTCTCACTCTCTCACTCTCTCACTCTCTCACTCTCTCACTCTCTCACTCTCTCTCTCACTCTCTCACTCTCTCACTCTCTCACTCTCTCACTCTCTCTCTCACTCACTCACTCTCTCACTCTCTCACTCTCTCACTCTCTCACTCTCTCACTCTCTCACTCACTCTCTCACTCTCTCACTCTCTCACTCTCTCACTCTCTCACTCTCTCACTCTCTCACTCTCTCACTCTCTCACTCTCTCACTCTCTCACTCTCTCACTCTCTCACTCTCTCACTCTCTCACTCTCTCACTCTCTCACTCACTCTCTCACATTCTTTCCATACTCTCAGCCCTGTGGTGAATCCCTGCCAGTCCCTCGAGCCAAGGGATGGATGAATCCGCCCCCGGGCTCCCGTTCCAGGAAGTGACTCACGGTGTCGGAAATGCGGGAATCAGGCTCGGGGGGGGTGGGGGGTGGAGGTGGCGGTGGGGGGGAAGGAGGGAGGGGGGGGGGGGTAGGACAGGAAAGAATGTTGGTTGGCTGTCTGCTGCCATTCATTGCAACCCTGCCCCCTCCCCTGAGGGTACAAGACCACCCCCCCTTTTACCACTTCAAGCTTTTCAGCAAGATTAACGCTCAAGGGATTTATCAGCACCGAATCCAATGCCCCCCCTCTCCCTCCGCCGTGGCACAGTGGGTTAACACTGCTGCCTCACGGTGCCAGGGACCCGGGTTCCATTCCCGGCTTGGGTCACAGTCTGTGCGGAGATTCTCCCCGTGTCTGCGTGGGTTCCCTCTGGGTGCTCCGGAAGGATCTACGACAGAGAGGTTTGTGAGGACGAGGTCAAATTGATGTTTCCCTCCTATTGGTGCCCTGACCACACAAGTTGCCCAGCCGTTCCATCCTTTCAGTCATGGTTTGCTCGATCAGGAGTGGTGGCACCAAGCCAGTTTTCATCAAGTTCCCCACCTGATGTCTACTCTGTGCCTTTGCGACCCTCCCAATTTGCGACCAGCATGGGTGGCACAGTGGGTTAGCGCTGCTGCCTCACAGCGCCAGGGATCCGGGTTCGATTCCCGGCTCGGGTCGCCGTCTGTGCGGAGTCTGCATGTTCTCCCCGTGTCTGTGTGGGTTTCCTTTGGGTTCCCTGGTTTCCTCCCATTAAAGATATATAGAATAGGTGAATTGGCCATGACAAATTGTCCCTTAGTGTCCAAAGATGTGCAGGTTAGGTGGATTGGCCATGCTAAATTGCCCCTTAGTGTCCAAAGATGTGTAGGTTAGGTGGATTGGCCATGCTAAATTGTCCCTTAGTGTCCAAAGATGTGTAGGTTAGGTGGATTGGCCATGCTAAATTGTCCCTTAGTGTCCAAAGATGTGTAGGTTAGGTGGATTGCCCATGCTAAATTGCGCCTTAGTGTCCAAAGATGTGTAGGTTAGGTGGATTGGCCATGCTAAATTGTCCCTTGGTGTCCAAAGATGTGCAGGTTAGGTGGATTGGCCACGCTAAATTGCCCCTTAGTGTCCAAAGATGTGTAGGTTAGGTGGATTGGCCATGCTAAATTGTCCCTTAGTGTCCAAAGATGTGCAGGTTAGGTGGATTGGCCATGCTAAATTGTCCCTTAGTGTCCAAAGATGTGCAGGTTAGGGGGATTGGCCATGCTAAATTGCCCCTTAGTGTCCAAAGATGTGTAGGTTAGGTGGATTGGCCATGCTAAATTGTCCCTTAGTGTCCAAAGATGTGTAGGTTAGGTGGATTGGCCATGCTAAATTGTCCCTTAGTGTCCAAAGATGTGCAGGTTAGGTGGATTGGCCATGCTAAATTGTCCCTTAGTGTCCAAAGATGTGCAGGTTAGGGGGATTGGCCATGCTAAATTGTCCCTTAGTGTCCAAAGATGTGCAGGTTAGGGGGATTGGCCATGCTAAATTGCCCCTTAGTGTCCAAAGATGTGTAGGTTAGGTGGATTGGCCATGCTAAATTGTCCCTTAGTGTCCAAAGATGTGTAGGTTAGGTGGATTGGCCATGCTAAATTGTCCCTTAGTGTCCAAAGATGTGCAGGTTAGGTGGATTGGCCACGCTAAATTGTCCCTTAGTGTCCAAAGATGTGCAGGTTAGGTGGATTGGCCATGCTAAATTGCCCCTTAGTGTCAGGGGAATGAGCAGTGTAAATCCGTGCGGTTACGATGATGGGGCTTGCGTGGGATTGTGGTTGGGACAGGCTCGCTGGGCTGTATGGCCTTCTCCTGCACCGTGGGGAGTGGATATTGGTTCTGTTCAATGGCTCTTGCTTCACCTTCCAGAGCGCGACTACTACAGCCTGTGTGACAAGCAGCCAATCGGGAGGGAGCTCTTCCGCCAGTTCTGCCAGGTGAACTCTGACCTCAAGCGCTGCATCCAGTTCCTGGACTGTGTGGTAAGGCGGACAGATCCCACTCTCGGGGAGGTGGCAGGGTGCTGGGAAAACTGTTAGTGTTCCTCTCCCTCCCCACACAACATTCCCCAGGGGTCTGGGGGGTGGGGGGGGTCCCAGCGAGTTCTAAAATAGCCCCGTGCATGGTTTCAACGTCGGACGGGGGGGGGGCAGGAAACTGTAGGCCAATGCACTCAACATCTGTCAGAGGGAACCGTTGAGCGTGACCAATGCCCCTAACCACCACATCTTTCAGACTGTGGGAGGAAACCGGAGCCCCCCCACCCCCCCCCCACCCCACCCCAGGAGGAAACCCACCATTGTCACAGGATACTTTCAACAATGCCATCAGGCTACATGGCTTCGTGAAAGGACAACCCCAAGTTTAGCTAAGTTGGGAGAGATATTTGAAGATGGACGGTGGCACAGTGGGTTAGCACTGCTGCCTCACAGCACCAGGGTCCTGGGTTCGATTCCAGCCTCGGGTCACTGTCTGTATGAAGTATGCACGTTCTCCCCGTGTCTGCATGGGTTTCCTCCGGGTGCTCCAGTTTCCTCCCACAGTCCAAAGGTGTGTAAATTAGATGGATTGGCCACGCTAAATTGCTCCTTAGCATCCAAAGATGTGCGGGTTAGGTGGATTGGCCATGCTAAATTGTCCCTTAGTGTCCAAAGATATGTAGGTTAGATGGATTGGCCATGCTAAATTGTCCCTTAGTGTCCAAAGATGTGTAGGTTAGGTGGATTGGCCATGCTAAATTGTCCCTTAATGTCCAAAGATGTGTAGGTTAGGGGGATTGGCCATGCTAAATTGTCCCTTAATGTCCAAAGATGTGCAGGTTAGGTGGATTGGCCATGCTAAATTGTCCCTTAGTGTCCAAAGATATGCAGGTTAGGTGGATTGGCCATGCTAAATTGTCCCTTAGTGTCCAAAGATGTGTAGGTTAGGGGGATTGGCCATGCTAAATTGTCCCTTAATGTCCAAAGATGTGCGGGTTAGGTGGATTGGCCATGCTAAATTGCCCCTTAGCATCCAAAGATGTGCGGGTTAGGTGGATTGGCCATGCTAAATTGTCCTTAGTGTCCAAAGATGTGTAGGTTAGATGGATTGGCCATGCTAAATTGTCCCTTAGTGTCCAAAGATGTGTAGGTTAGGTGGATTGGCCATGCTAAATTGTCCCTTAATGTCCAAAGATGTGTAGGTTAGGGGATTGGCCATGCTAAATTGTCCCTTAATGTCCAAAGATGTGCAGGTTAGGTGGATTGGCCATGCTAAATTGTCCCTTTAGTGTCCAAAGATGTGCAGGTTAGGTGGATTGGCCATGCTAAATTGTCCCTTAGTGTCCAAAGATGTGTAGGTTAAGGGGGATTGGCCATGCTAAATTGTTCCTTAATGTCCAAAGATGTGTAGGTTAGGTGGATTGGCCATGCTAAATTGTCCCTTAGTGTCCAAAGATTGTGCAGGTTAGGTGGATTGGCCATGCTAAATTGTCCCTTAGTGTCCAAAGATGTGCGGGTTAGGTGGATTGGCCATGCTAAATTGTCCCTTAGTGTCCAAAGATGTGCGGTTAGGTGGATTGGCCATGCTAAATTTGCCCCTTAGTATCCAAAGATGTGCAGGTTAGGTGGATTGGCCATGCTAAATTGTCCCTTAGTGTCCAAAGATGTGCAGGTTAGGTGGATTGGCCATGATAAATTGTCCTTAGTGTCCAAAGATGTGTAGGTTAGATGGATTGGCCATGCTAAATTGTCCCTTAGTGTCCAAAGATGTGTAGGTTAGGTGGATTGGCCATTCTAAATTGTCCCTTAATGTCCAAAGATGTGTAGGTTAGGGGGATTGGCCATGCTAAATTGTCCCTTAATGTCCAAAGATGTGCAGGTTAGGTGGATTGGCCATGCTAAATTGTCCCTTAGTGTCCAAAGATGTGCAGGTTAGGTGGATTGGCCATGCTAAATTGTCCCTTAGTGTCCAAAGATGTGTAGGTTAGGGTGATTGGCCATGCTAAATTGTCCCTTAATGTCCAAAGATGTGCAGGTTAGGTGGATTGGCCATGCTAAATTGTCCCTTAGTGTCCAAAGATGTGCAGGTTAGGTGGATTGGCCATGCTAAATTGTCCCTTAGTGTCCAAAGATGTGCAGGTTAGGTGGATTGGCCATGATAAATTGTCCCTTAGTGTCCAAAGATGTGCAGGTTAGGTGGATGGCCATGATAAATTGTCCCTTAGTGTCCAAAGATGTGTAGGTTAGGTGGATTGGCCATGCTAAATTGTCCCTTAGTGTCCAAAGATGTGTAGGTAAGGGGGATTGGCCATGCTAAATTGTCCTAATGTCCAAGATGTGTAGGTTAGGTGGATTGGCCATGCTAAATTGTCCCTTAGTGTCCAAAGATGTGCAGGTTAGGTGGATTGGCCATGCTAAATTGTCCCTTAGTGTCCAAAGATGTGCGGGTTAGGTGGATTGGCCATGCTAAATTGTCCCTTAGTGTCCAAAGATGTGCGGGTTAGGTGGATTGGCCATGCTAAATTGCCCCTTAGTATCCAAAGATGTGCAGGTTAGGTGGATTGGCCATGCTAAATTGTCCCTTAGTGTCCAAAGATGTGCAGGTTAGGTGGATTGGCCATTGTCCCTAGTGTCCAAAGATGTGTAGGTTAAGGGGGATTGGCCATGATAAATTATCCCTTAGTATCCAAAGATGTGCAGGTTAGGTGGATTGGCCATGCTAAATTGTCCCTTAGTGTCCAAAGATGTCAGGTTAGGTGGATTGGCCATGCTAAATTGTCCCTTAATGTCCAAAGATGTGTAGGTTGGGTGGATTGGCCATGCTAAATTGTCCCTTAGTGTCCAAAGATGTGCAGGTTAGGTGGATTGGCCGTGCTAATTGCCCCTTAGTGTCCAAAGATGTGCAGGTTAGGGTGGATTGGCCATGCTAAATTGCCCCTTAGTGTCCAAAGATGTGTAGGTTAGATGGATTGGCCGTGCTAAATTGCCCCTTAGTGTCCAAAGATGTGCAGGTTAGGGGGATTGGCCATGCTAAATTGCCCCTTAGTGTCCAAAGATGTGCAGGTTAGGGTGGATTGGCCATGCTAAATTGCCCCTTAGTGTCCAAAGATGTGCAGGTTAGGGTGGATTGGCCATGCTAAATTGCCCCTTAGTGTCCAAAGATGTGTAGGTTAGATGGATTGGCCGTGCTAAATTGCCCCTTAGTGTCCAAAGATGTGTAGGTTAGGGGATTGGCCATGCTAAATTGCCCCTTAGTGTCCAAAGATGTGCAGGTTCGGCAATTAGTGGGGTAAATATATGGGATTATGGGGATCGGACGTGGCTGCGATTCTATGTTAGAGATTTGATGGAGATGCGATGGTTCGAATGTCCTCCTTGTGCACGATAGAAATTCAATGATTCGAAGTAACAAGCAAGCTGGGTAAAGGGGAACCTGTAGAGGTGGCATTCTCGAATTTCCACATCAAACGCGCGATCATAGCAGGGTGGCACAGTAGGTTAGCTCTGCTGCCTCACAGCACCTCACAGTTCGATTCCCGGCTGGTGACGTTATCCAGCTTATTGAAATGCAAAGCCCAGCTCCACTTTCCCGTCTGTGGCTTTTGTTTCTCCGCCAGGGAGAATAGAGAGGTTTTTTCCCGCTGGTTGAAGGTGCCTGCGGGGAGGTTTGACACTCTACCAGGGCAGGGTGGCACAGTGGGTTAGCCCTGCTGCCTCACAGCGCCAGAGACTTGGGTTCAACCCCCCGGCTCGGGTCACTGTCTGCGTGGAGTCTGCACATTCTCCCCCACCCCCCCCCCCCATCGTGAGTTTCCTCCGTTTTCTCGCACAGCCCGAAAGACCTGCGGGTTCGGGAGCTCAGTGTAACCCGAACAGGATTAGGGGATTTTCACAGCAACTTCATTGCAGTGTTAATGTGAACCCACGCTACTCGGCAAACTTTACTGCAGCCTCTGAGCGAAATCGAGGTTCTTTTCTGTTTTGTACGCCCAATTTATTGGCTTCAATTCTAAAGTGAAGTCCCTTCCAGCCCAAGACCACGCAAAGTTTGAGCTGACGATGGTGATTTATTGAGAATGGTTTGGAACTCTGTACAGTCACACTCAGGACAGGTACAGGTCCAGTTCTACCCACTCCCAAGCTCACACATCTACCCGGGACCCTCAGGCTGAGCTCCGCGCCCCTCCGTACCCACAGGCTCCGGGAGCGATCCGCGAGCAGTCGCCCTCTTAAAGAGGCCACGCTATCTCCCAGTCAAGCTGGCAGGGGGGGGGGGGGGGGGGGGTGGCACAACTGGGAGCTACGTCAGTCGCCACAGGGTGCCAAGGCAGGCTCAGGGTTCAGAGCAGAGTGCTGTGGATGATGGAATCGGAAACCTCAAAAATGCTGGAAAACCTCAGCAGGTCTGACGGCGTCTTGAGGGGAGGGGGCGGAGGTGGCGTTTCGGGTCTGGGTGACCCTCCGTCAGAGTTGGGGGGCACGAGTGTGCTCTTGGCCTCAGGTCAGGATCTCCCAAAAGCCTCACCGTTCAGAGGGGTGTCCCTCCCCCCTCTCATCTGTTGAAGTGTGTGAGTGAAGTGGGATTATGTCCACTCCCGCAACTCCAAATCCAAATAACTACCTACGATTGTCGAACATAGAAACCCTACAGTGCAGAAACGGGCCCTTCGGCCCATCGAATCTACACCCAACACAACCGCACAACACCCGTTTGAAGTCCAAACGGGTTTCTTGGTAGCAGAAAGCCTCAAGCTTTCGGGACAGGCTGCCCACACGTTTTACCCTCTGATCCCTCTAACCTACACTACGGGGCAATTTCTTAGCGAGGCCTGTCAGCCCCTAACCCGCATACCTTTGGACTGTGGGTGGAAACCCAGGCAGACACGAGGGGAATGTGCAAACTCCACACAGATTGCCTGGCTAACAGCGAACAGGTTAATTCAATTGTTAACAACCCGATTAAAACACTACTCTCATGGCGTGCTGTTTGGATAAGTACGATTCCCGCTTATTGACAAAAGAATTTGAAATTGTACTCTCTCTCGAACTTACAGCCAAGTTTTGTGTCTTCTGGAATATCGTGAGGCTTCTCTGTTGATGCTTTCTCCTTTTGCTGTCATGATGAGGCTTTGAGTTCTTGCTGACGGCAGTTGCTCTCTCTCTTCCCCCCCCCTTTTGTCCCACTGCCCCTCTTGTTTTATATCCGTGGTGATATATCAATATCCCCCACAGTAAGAACATAAGAACATAAGAAATAGGAGCAGGAGTAGGCCATCTGGCCCTTCGAGCCTGCCCCGCCATTCAATAAGATCATGGCTGATCTGTCGTGGTTCAGTTCCACCTTCCCGCCCTCTCCCCATAACCCTTAATCCCTTCTCTTATCAAAAACCCATCAACCCGCTTCTTAAAAATATTTAGCGAGGCAGCCTCCACCACTTCAACGGGCAGAGAATTCCAGAGATTCACCACCCTTTGAGTGAAGAAGTTCCTCCTCAACTCCGTTCTAAAACGCCCCCCCTTTATCTTGAGGCTGTGCCCCCTAGTCCTACTGTCTTTTTTGAGCGGGAACAGTCTCTCCACCTCTATCCTATCCATCCCATTCATCATCTTATACGTCTCAATGAGATCTCCCCTCATTCTTCTAAACTCTAACGAGTACAAGCCTAGTTTATTCAGCCTCTCCTCATAGTTCAATCCCCTCAACTCCGGTATCAGCCGAGTAAACCTCCTCTGCACTCCCTCCAGGGCCAAAATACCCTTGCGCAGGTGCGGCGCCCAAAACTGCACACAGTACTCCAGCTGCGGCCTCACCAATGCCCTATACAGCTGCAGCAAGACCTCCCTACTCCTATATTGAGCTGGGTTGCCAACGCCGTCAGATTTAAGTTTAATAGGTTCTTGGTGTCTGTTTCCCATTGATTGGCTGAATTGCAAAGCCTCGGTGACCCTGCTGCTTGGCCTTTCGAGTCGAGTGGTTCATTTTTCTTTGCCCTTGCACTCGGCACAGCCCTGTAACAGGGGGTGTGACTTGAGGGCCCTCTGTGACGTGGAGTTGAGGTCTGGGGTCCACGCACACTCTTAACGATGGCGTGCGTTGCCACTCTTGTCTCTCCAGGCTGAGTACGAGGTGACCCCTGACGAGAAAAGGAAGGAGAAAGCGGACGAGGTCATTGGGAGATTCCTCACTCTCGAGGTAAGGAACCGGTGCGTTGATGTGCAGAACACTCCCCGCCCAACATGGCGGAGCTTTGCCCTCTGTCCTTCCGTTTCCCCCCCCCTCCTCCCCTCACCAGTCCCAATGGGCCTCAAACTGGGAGGAAGGGATTGGGGGGAATGGGCTGCAAAGTTGCCTTGCGCGTTTTGGAATAGAAAATGTCCATTTGTCGGCCATTTTGTCTCTACATTAAGTCGCCCGAATCTCCCTTAGTCTCCCAACAAGTGACCCATAACTTTTGATTTGGATTTGATTTATTATTGTCACATGTATTGGTGCACATTGAAAAGTGTTGGGAGGTGTAGACTCTACACTGTGAATGTAGCCCAATCCATCAGGCAAACCAGCCTCCCATCCATTGACTATCTACACTTCCCACTGCCTCGGGAAAAGCAGCCAGTATAACCAAGGACCCCCCGCACATCCCGGACATTCTCTCTCCCACCTTCTTCCGTCGGGGAAAAGGATACAAAAGTCTGAGGTCCCGTACCGACCGACTCAAGAACAGCTTCTTCCCTGCTGCCGTCAGACTTTTGAATGGACCCACCTTGTATAATAGAACATAGAAGAACATAGAACATTACAGCACAAACAGGCCCTTCGGCCCTCGAGTTGCGCCAATCACATCAACCCCACCAATCTACAGACCTATCTATAACCCCCAATCCCATTAAACCCCATATACTCATCCAGGAGTCTTTTAAAAGACCCCAGCGAGTTCGCCTCCACCACCGATGACGGCAGCCGATTCCATTCACTCACCACCCTCTGAGTGAAAAACTTACCCCTAACATCACCTCTGTACTTCCCTCCCCACACCTTAAATCTGTGTCCTCTCGTAGCGACCATTTCAACACGGGGAAATAGCCTCTGAGAGTAGCCTATAAAGTAGATCTTTCTCCACACCCTTTCTTTGACTGTAACACTACATTCTGCACCCTGTCTTTCCTTCTCTTTGAACGGTATGCTTTGTCTGGATAGCGCGCAAGAAACAATAGTTTTCACTGTATGTTAATACATGTGACAATAATAAATCAAATCAAATGTTTCTTTTGCACTGTACAGATAGAGCATACCATTCACAGAGCACATATGGGAGAAGGAAAGGAGAGGGTGCAGAATGTAGTGTTACAGTCACAGCGAGGGTGTAGAGAAAGGTCAGCTTGATGCGAGGTAGGTCCATTCAAAAGGGAAGAAGCTGTTCTTGAGTCGGTCGGTACGTGACCTCAGACTTTTCCCCGATGGAAGAAGGTGGAAGAGAGAATGTCCGGGGTGCGTGGGGGTCCTTAATTACGCTGACTGCTTTTCCCGAGGCAGGGGGAAGTGTAGACACAGTCAATGGATGGGAGGCTGGTTTGCCTGATGGACTGGGCTATGTTCATGACCTTTTGTAGTTCCTTGCGGTCTTGGGCAGAGCAGGAGCCCAGACCAAGCTGTGATACAACCAGAAAGAATGCTTTCAATGGGGCAAAAGTTGGTGAGAGTCGTAGCGGACATGCCAAATTTCCTTAGCCTTCTGAGAAAGTTGAGGTGTTGGTAGTCTTTCCTCACGATAGTGTTGGTATTGGGAGGGTTGGGGGGGGGGGCGTGGGGGGCGGGGGGGGGGGGGGGGGGGGGAACCAGGACTCGTCGGTGATCTGGACCACATCCCTCACAGTAAGCATTCCACCAATCAGATTGGCAGGAGGGGGCGGGGAGCTGTTGTGCCTCCCTGTCGAGACAAAATGGCTGACGCCTTGCACCCGATCCGTCCTGACTGTGCCCTCCCATCGTCCAAATTGGGAATTCTCTTTGGAACGTTGAGTTAGGATCGGACGATTGGCAGCTCTGGGCCATCTCCCCCACGTGTGGAACCTGGGAGTTTTACTGCCTTCGTATATTCACTCGGGGACAAGGCTGGTCTCGGTTCGTTGCGATTTCCTCACGGTCACTCACCAAGGCTCAGCCGAGGGGCCCCGAGGATAACCTTCGGTCGGCTGGGGCGCGGTTTCAAAGGTAATCTGAAACTCTCAAATCAGGTAGCAATCCAGAGAGTAACGAGTGTTAGACAGACTGAGGATGATGTGATGCTCAGAGGGATGTGGAGAGGCAGACTGTTATTTTGAAACAGGGCAGGAGGTACATAAGAACATAAGAAATAGGAGCAGGAGTAGGCCATCTGGCCCTTCGAGCCTGCCCCGCCATTCAATAAGATCATGGCTGATCTGTCGTGACTCAGCTCCACCTTCCCGCCCTCTCCCCATAACCCTTAATCCCCTCTCTTATCAAAAACCCATCAACCCGCGTCTTAAAAATATTTAGCGAGGCAGCCTCCACCACTTCAACGGGTAGAGAATTCCAGAGATTCACCACCCTTTGAGTGAAGAAGTTCCTCCTCAACTCTGTTCTAAACCGCCCCCCCCCTTTATCTTGAGGCTGTGCCCCCGAGCCCTACTGTCTTTTTTGAGCGGGAAGAGTCTCTCCACCTCTATCCTATCCATCCCATTCATCATCTTATACGTCTCAATGAGATCTCCCCCCATTCTTCTAAACTCTAACGAGTACAAGCCTAGTTTATTCAGCCTCTCCTCATAGCTCAATCCCCTCAACTCCGGCATCAGCCTAGTAAACCTCCTCTGCACTCCCTCCAGGGCCAAAATATCCTTGCGCAGGTGCGGCGCCCAAAACTGCACACAGTACTCCAGCTGCGGCCTCACCAATGCCCTATACAGCTGCAGCAAGACCTCCCTACTTTTATATTCAATCCCCTTCGCTATGAAGGCCAGCATCCCATTCGCCTTCCTGACCACCTGCTGCACCTGCAAGCTGGGTTTTTGCGACTCATGCACAAGGACCCTGAGGTCCCTCTGCACCGTCGCCTGCTGCAGTTTTTCGCCCCGTAAGTAATAGTCCTTCCTACCATTCCTCCTACCAAAGTGGACCACCTCACACTTGCCAACATTAAATTCCATTTGCCATTTCCTGGCCCATTCGCCCAGCCTATCTAGATCCTTCTGCAGACTCTCCACACCCTCCGCACAATTTGCCTTTCCACCAATCTTGGTGTCATCAGCAAATTTCGACACCCTGCACTCGGTTCCCTCCTCCAGATCATCTATATAGCTGAGGCCCCAGCACCGACCCCTGGGGCACCCCACTAGTCACCAACCGCCAATCCGAATAGCACCCATTAACCCCACTCTCTGCCTCCTATTTGACAACCAATCCTCTATCCACGCTAACACCCTACCCCCAACTCCATGTCCCCTGACCTTCTGCAATAACCTCTTGTGAGGTACCTTGTCAAACGCCTTCTGAAAATCCAGAAAGACCACATCCACCGGCTCTCCTCCATCCACTGCCCTAGACACATCCTCATAGAACTCCAGTAAATTTGTCAGACACGACTTCCCTTTAATGAAACCGTGTTGCGTCCGCCCTATCAAGCAATTCCCCTCAAGATGCCTCGCTATTTCCTCCTTAATGACGGATTCTAACATTTTACCTACCACAGACGTTAAACTAACCGGCCTATAATTCCCCGCCCCCACACCCTCCGCGCAATTCAAAGCCTCAACTTCTACAATCGAGAAGGATGTGGGGAATGCCACCACCTGCAGGTTCTCCTCCAGGCCATTCACCATCCTGACCTGGCTAAGTGACAGGGCAGAGTGGGGTTAGCAGTGCAGGAGGGGCTCCAATTTGACCTCATACACCTTCCAAACCCACCACTTCAACGGGCAGAGAATTCCAGAGATTCACCACCCTTTGAGTGAAGAAGTTCCTCCTCAACTCTGTTCTAAACCACCCCCCCCTTTATCTTGAGGCTGTGCCCTCTAGTCCTACTGTCTTTTTTGAGCGGGAAGAGTCTCTCCACCTCTATCCTATCCATCCCATTCATCATCTTGGGTTTGGAAGGTGCTGTCGAAGGATGAGTTGGTGCAATGCACACTGCTGCTACTGAGTGTCGGTGTAGGGGGTGGGTGAATTTTGAAGGTGGTGGGTGGGATTCGAACTCATCCCTCCAGTTTGCCAGATGTCCAAGTTTGTTAGGCCAGCGACTTCACCACTGCACTGCTGCCCCTGTCAGTATATCAATGGGGAGATGATGGACGAGTGGTGTTATTGCCAGACCATTAATCCAGGGAAACCCAGCTGACATTCTGGGGGGGACCCGGGATTCGAACCCCACCTCGGCAGATGACGGAATTTGCATTCAATAAAAAAAAATGTGGAATTGAGAATCTGCTGATACCGTTGCTGGGAAAAACCCCACTGGCTCACTAACGTTAGGGAAGGAAATCGGCCATCCTTACCCCGGTCTGGCCTACTCGTGGCTCCAGAGACACAGCCAATGTGGTTGACTCTCAACTGCCCCTCAAGGGTAACTGGGGATGGGCAGTGAATGCTGACCCAGCCAGAGATGCCCATGTCCCAGGAGCATGTGGGTGAAACGACAGCTGGGGAGTTGCTCACATCGAACATTGTACTGTCAGTGTGTGGTGTTTCCAACAGGAAGGGAACGGGGGGAAAAGTCACTGGTGTCTGTGTTTTTTGTTCCTATCAACCTATTGTGGGCAGCACGGTGGCACAGTGGGTTAGCGCTGCTGTTTCACAGCGCCAGGGACCCGGGTTCGATTCCCAGCTTGGGGGTCACTGTCTGTAGAATTTGCACGTTCTCCCCATGTTTGCATGGGTTTCCTCCAGGTCCTCCAGTTTCTTCCCACTGTCCAAAGATGTGCAGGTTAGATGGATTGGCCATGCTAAATTGCCCCTTAGTGTCCAAAGATGTGTAGGTTAGGGGGATTGGCCATGCTAAATTGCCCCTTAGTGTCCAAAGATGTGTAGGTTAGGTGGATTGGCCGTGTTAAATTGCCCCTTAGTGTCCAAAGATGTGTGGGTTAGGTGGATTGGCCGTGCTAAATTGCCCCTTAGTGTCCAAAGATGTGCAGGTTAGGGGGATTGGCCATGTTAAATTGCCCCTTAGTGTCCAAAGATGTGTGGGTTAGGTGGATTGGCCATGCTAAATTGCCCCTTAGTGACCAAAGATGTGTGGGTTAGGTGGATTGGCCATGCTAAATTGTCCCTTAGTGCCCAAAGATGTGCAGGTTAGGTGGATTGGCCATGCTAAATTGATGCTTAGTGTCCAAAGATGTGTAGGTTAGGTGGATTGGCCATGCTAAATTGCCCCTTAGTGTCCAAAGATGTGTAGGTCAGGTGGATTGGCCATGGTAAATTGCCCCTTAGTGTCCAAAGATGTGTAGGTTAGGTGGATTGGCCATGCTAAATTGTCCCTTAGTGTCCAAAGATGTGTAGGTTAGGTGGATTGGCCATGCTAAATTGCCCCTTAATGTCCAAAGATGTGTAGGTTAGGTGGATTGGCCATGCTAAATTGTCCCTTAGTGTCCAAAGATGTGTAGGTTAGGTGGATTGGCCATGCTAAATTGTCCCTTAGTGTCCAAAGATGTGTAGGTTAGGTGGATTGGCCATGCTAAATTGTCCCTTAGTGTCCAAAGATGTGTAGGTTAGGTGGATTGGCCATGCTAAATTGTCCCTTAGTGTCCAAAGATGTGTAGGTTAGGTGGATTGGCCATGCTAAATTGCCCCTTAGTGTCCAAAGATGTGCAGGTTAGGTGGATTGGCCATGCTAAATTGTCCCTTAGTGTCCAAAGATGTGTAGGTTAGGTGGATTGGCCATGCTAAATTGTCCCTTAGTGTCCAAAGATGTGTAGGTTAGGTGGATTGGCCATGCTAAATTGTCCCTTAGTGTCCAAAGATGTGCAGGTTAGGGGAATTGGCCATGCTAAATTGTCCCTTAGTGTCCAAAGATGTGTAGGTTAGGTGGATTGGCCATGCTAAATTGTCCCTTAGTGTCCAAAGATGTGTAGGTTAGGTGGATTGGGCCATGCTAAATTGCCCCTTAGTGTCCAAAGATGTGCAGGTTAGGTGGATTGGCCATGCTAAATTGCCCCTTAGACTCATGGGGATTAGCAGAGTAAATGTATGGTGTTATGGTGATAGGGCCTGGGTGGGAAAGTGGTCGGTGCAAGGTTTGATGGGCCGAACGGCACTGGAGGGATTGTGTGATTGTGCAATCTTAGGTCATCTCGGCCCTCCAACTACTTTTCCGCCTCTCTCTCTCCTCACAGTCCCCCGAGTACATGCCGGAGATCAGCGAGCTCCACATCAAACAGTGCATCGAGAATCTGGGGAAGAATCCCAGCAAAGACTCTTCAGCGACTGCTTAAAGTGAGTAACCGGTCAAGGGGGGGGGGGGGGGGGGCAGCCCTGACGACAGGTGGTGTGACCACAAAATGGCGCCTGTTCCTGGCAGACTGTGCGTTTTGCCCATTTCTTCTTGGCTGGCTGGCTTCTCCTCGAGTTTTCGATCCGACGTGGCTTTTCTCTTTGGGGAGCGAAAGCTCTTCAGTCTCCCCGTTGCCCGCCATCACACGGGCCTAGCACAGCCTGTCGTGCTAGGCCCGGTGGCCAAGTGCTGTGTGTTAGCTTCGGCAGGACTGAGTGGGACACAGGCCTCTCGGCCTTGGTTCTAAGATTGGCCGATGATGCGATGCAGTTTAACACTTCTGCGCAGTACATCAGGGCACCCTGCACTGCTTTTGGTCCCGTCCCCGTGGATGGGACCTTAGACTTGAGGCCCTGTTTGCAATGAAGTTACTGTGAAAGTCTCTCCCGCCCCCCCCCAAGCTTCCACACTGCGGCTCCTGTTCGGGGTTACACTGAGGGAGAATTTAGCACCGAACCAGCACGTCTTTCAGACTGTGGGAGGAAACCGGAGCACCCGGAGGAAACCCACGCAGACACGGGGAGAATGTTGCACACAGGCGGTGACCCGAGCAGGGAATCGAACCCGGGTCTCCTGGCGCTGTGAGGCAGCAGCGCTAACCCACTGTGCCACCCCTGGTTACAAGTGTACAAGATTCTGTGGCAGTCGTCAGACAAGGAGCTTTGGTGTGACTTGTCAGAATCACAGAATAGTACAGTGCAGAAGAGGCCCTTCAGCCCATCGAGTTTGCACCTATGTATGAAATGCCCTGACCTGCCCACCTAAGCCCACTTGCCAGCATTTGGCCCATTGCCCTGAATGTTATGATGTGCCAAGTACTCATCCAGGTACTTTTTAAAGGATGTGAGGCATCCTCCTCCACACCACCCCTCCCAGGCAGCGCATTCCAGACCCTCACCACCCTCTGGGTAAAAAAATCTTTTCCTCAAATCCCCCCTCAATCTCCAACCCCTCACTTTTAACTTGTGTTCTCCTCGTAACTGACCCCTTCAACTAAGGGGAACAGTTGCTCCTATCCATCCTGTCCAGGCACCCTCATAATCTTGAACACCTCAATCAGCTTGTACTCGTTGGAGTTTAGAAGAATGAGGGGAGATCTCATTGAGACGTATAAGATGATGAATGGGATGGATAGGATAGAGGTGGAGAGACTCTTCCCGCTCAAAAAAGACAGTAGGACTAGGGGGCACAGCCTCAAGATAAAGGGGGGGGGCGGTTTAGAACAGAGTTGAGGAGGAACTTCTTCACTCAAAGGGTGGTGAATCTCTGGAATTCTCTGCCCGTTGAAGTGGTGGAGGCTGCCTCGCTAAATATTTTTTAAGAAGCGGGTTGATGGGTTTTTGATAATTCATTAGCTGTGGACCAATGGTGGCACAGCGGTTAGCACAGCTGCCTCATAGCGCCACCAGAC
The DNA here is from genome assembly GCA_037974335.1 of Prionace glauca. NCBI lineage: Eukaryota > Metazoa > Chordata > Chondrichthyes > Carcharhiniformes > Carcharhinidae > Prionace > Prionace glauca. The sequence goes on from CM075751.1 coordinate 15,441,424, forward strand.
CTTGGGTCACTGTCTGTGCGGAGTCTGCAAAATAAGACTATAAAAAATAGGAGCAGGATTAGGCCCCTCGGCCCATCGAGTCTGTTCCACCATTCAATTTATGGTTGATATTTTTCTCATCTCCATTCTCCTGCCATTTCCCATAAACCCTGATCCCCTTAATCAAGAACCTATCTATCTCTGTCTTAAAGACACTCAATGACCTGCATGTTTTCCCCATGTCTGCGTGGGTTTCCTCCGGGTGGCTCCAGTTTCCTTCCACAGTTCGCAGTTGAATAGGTTAGGTGGATTGGCCATGCTAAATTGCCCCTAGTGACGAAAGATGTGTAGGTTAGGTGGATTGATCATGCTAAATTGCCCCTTAGAGTCCAAAGATGTGCAGGTTAGGTGGATTGGCCATGCTAAATTGCCCCTTAGAGTCCAAAGATGTGTAGGTTAGGTGGATTGGCCATGCTCAATTGCACCTTAGTGTCCAAAGATGTGTAGGTTAGGTGGATTGGCCGTGCTAAATTGCCCCTTAGTTTCCAAGATGTGTAGGTTAGGTGGATTGGCCGTGCTAAATTGCCCCTTAGTTCCAAAGATGTGTAGGTTAGGTGGATTGGCCGTGCTAACTTGCCCCTTAGTGTCCAAAGATGTAGAGGTTAGGTGGATTGGCCATGCTAAATTGCCCCCTTGTGACCAAAGATGTGTAGGTTAAGTGGATTGGCCATGCTAAATTGTCCCTTAGTGTCCAAAGATGTGTAGGTTAGGGGGATTGGCCATGCTAAATTGTCCCTTAGTGTCCAAAGATGTGCAGTTATGTGGATTGGCCATGCTAAATTGCCCCTTAGTTGTCCAAAGATGTGTAGGTTAGGTGGATTGGCCATGCTAAATTGTCCCTTAGTGTCCAAAGATGTGTAGGTTAGGGGGATTGGCCATGCTAAATTGTCCCTTAGTGTCCAAAGATGTGTAGGTTAGGTGGATTGGCCACGCTAAATTGTCCCTTAGTGTCCAAAGATGTGTAGGTTAGGTGGATTGGCCGTGCTAAATTGCCCCTTAGTTTCCAAAGATGTGTAGGTTAGGTGGATTGGCCGTGCTAAATTGCCCCTTAGTTTCCAAAGATGTGTAGGTTAGGTGGATTGGCCGTGCTAACTTGCCCCTTAGTGTCCAAAGATGTAGAGGTTAGGTGGATTGGCCATGCTAAATTGCCCCCTTGTGACCAAAGATGTGTAGGTTAAGTGGATTGGCCATGCTAAATTGTCCCTTAGTGTCCAAAGATGTGTAGGTTAGGTGGATTGGCCATGCTAAATTGTCCCTTAGTGTCCAAAGAAGTGCAGGTTATGTGGATTGGCCATGCTAAATTGCCCCTTAGTGTCCAAAGATGTGTAGGTTAGTGGATTGGCCATGCTAAATTGTCCCTTAGTGTCCAAAGATGTGTAGGTTAGGTGATTGGCCATGCTAAATTGTCCTTAGTGTCCCAAAGATGTGTAGGTTAGGTGGATTGGCCATGCTAAATTGTCCTTAGTGTCCAAAGATGTGTAGGTTAGGTGGATTGGCCACGCTAAATTGTCCCTTAGTGTCCAAAGATGTGTAGGTTAGGTGGATTGGCCACGCTAAATTGTCCCCTTGTCTTAGGGGGATTAGCATGGTAAATAATATTGGATTGTGGGGATGGGGTCTGGGTGGGATTGGGGTCAGTATAGACTGGATGGGCTGAATGGCTCTCCTCCTGCAACTGTCGGGATTCTGTGGCTCATCACAAGCGCCCCTGCCAATGAATCGACGTGCCAGCTGTGGCGGTGGTTTGCCCTTGGGCGCTGCGGTCCTTGCCAAGCTCGGCACGGCCCGGAATCGCTCCGGAGGGCCGGCTGCTTTGGTTTTACCATTCTCCCGGGACTAACTGTCACCTCTTCTTTTTGCCTGGGAACAGGGCACCTCACCAGTACCTCAGCGAGGCTCCGTTTACCGAGTACCAAGGAAGCATGTACTTTGATCGCTTCCTGCAGTGGAAGTGGCTGGAAAGGTGAGCAGGGCTGGAGGTTTGTGTGCGGGGTGGGGGGTGGGGGGGTGGGTGGGGGGGGTGGGGGGGAGGTGAGTGGGGGGGGGGGGGATGTGGGTGGTGGGGGGGTGGGGTGGGAGGCTACCTCTGGCTAAATCTGTCACATAAGAACATAAGAAATAGGAGCAGGAGTAGGCCATCTGGCCCCTTTCGAGCCTGCCCCGCCATTCAATAAGATCATGGCTGATCTGTCGTGACTCAGCTCCACCTTCCCGCCCTCTCCCCATAACCCTTAATCCTCTCTCTTATCAAAAACCCATCAACCCGTTTCTTATAAATATTTAGCGAGGCAGCCTCCACCACTTCAATGGCTAGGGTGCGGAGAAAGGTTACCTTAGTGCAAGGTAGGTCCATTCAAAGTCTGACAGCAGCAGGGAAGAAACTGTTCTTGAATCGGTCGGTACGGGACCTCAGACTTTTGTATCTTTTTCCCCGACGGAAGAAGGTGGAAGAGAGAATGTCTGGGGGGTGTGGGGTCCTTAATTACACCGAGGCAGTGGAAAGTGTAGACAGAGTCAATGGATGGGAGGCTGGTTTGCCTGATGGATTGGGCTATGTTCATGACCTTTTGTAGTTCCTTGCGGTCTTGGGCAGAGCAGGAGCCCAGACCAGGCTGTGATACATTGATGGTACATCTGTCAAAGTTGGCGAGAGCCTTGATCTTGCCCCAAGGGGTGCCATGCTGTGACAACATAAAGTTTATTTTTATTAGTGTCACAAGTAGGCTTACATTAACACTGCAATGGAGCTGCTGTGAAATTGCCCCTAATTGCCACACTCCGGCTCCTGTTTGGGAACACGAAGGGACAATTTAGCATGGCCAGTGCACCGAACCTACGCATCTTTTGAAGTGTGGGAGAGAGAAACCAGAGGAAACCCACGCAGACACGAGGAGAATGTGCAAACCCACACAGACAGTGACCCGAGCCGGGAATCGAACCCGAGTCGCTCGTGAGCAGCAGTGCTAACCCACTGTGATACCCATGCCCAATAATCTTGATGGATTTGAACAAAGCTTTGATTTGAAGGGGAAAGATGAGTTTGTTCAGAAGGTGCAAGGAGATTGACATCAATATACCTTGTCTTTATCTCTCTCTCTCGTCCGTTCAGGCAACCTATCACCAGAGACACCTTCAGGCAAGTACCGAGTCCTGGGGAAAGAGAGGCTTTGGTGAGGTGAGTGGGTTACATAGAAACTAGGAGCAGCAGGAGGCCATTCAGCCCTTCCAGCCTGCTCCGCCATTCATTATGATCACGGCCAATCATTGAATTCAGATCCTGATTTCCCCCCTTTTCCCTGCATATCCCTATATCCTCCACCTAACCTACACATCTTTGGACACTAAGGGACAATTTAGCATGGCCAATCCACCTAACCTACACATCTTTGGGACACTAAGGGGCAATTTAGCATGGCCAATCCACCTAACCTGCACATCTTTGGACACTAAGGGGCAATTTAGCATGGCCAATCCACCTAACCTACACATCTTTGGACACTAAGGACAATTTAGCACGGCCAATCCACTATACCTACACATCTTTGGACACTAAGGGGCAATTTAGCATAGCCAATCCACCTAACCTACACATCTTGGACACTAAGGGGCAATTTAGCACGGCCAATCCACCTAACATGCATATCTTTGGACTCTAAGGACAATTTAGCATGGCCAATCCACCTAACCTGCACATCTTTGGACACTAAGGGACAATTTAGCATGGCAATCCACCTAAACCTGCACACCTTTGGACACTAAGGGGCAATTTAGCATGGCCAATCCACCTAACAGGCCACATCTTGACACTAATGGGCAATTTAGGGATGGCCAATCACCCTAACCTACACATCTTTGGACACTAAGGGACAATTTAGCACAGCCAATCCCCCTAACCTACACATCTTTGGACACTAAGGGACAATTTAGCATGGCCAATCCACCGAACCACGTCTTTCGGACTGTGGGAGGAACCTGAGTACATGGGGGAAACCCACGCAGACGCGGGGAGAGATGTGCAGACTCCACACAGACAGTGACCTGAGCTGGGAATTGAACCCGGGTCCCTGGCGCGGTGAGGCAGCAAGTGCTAACCCACCGTGCTGCCCCAGTTGTGACCGCTCTCTCTGTGTCTGCCTCTCCTGGTGGAATTGAGGTTGACTCTGCACTTGTTCCCCTCTAGTGTCTGCGCCTGCCAAGTCCGGGCAACGGAAAGATGTACGCTTGTAAAAAACTGGAGAAGAAGAGAATCAAGAAGAGAAAGGAGAGACTATGGCCTTGAACGAGAAACAGATTTTAGAAAAAAGTGAACAGCAGGTTTGTGGTAAGTGTTGAATTTGGTGATTATTGATCAACACACTCCGATCTGGGGGTTATAGGAGTCTGCACAGATTGGAGTGAGAGAGCAGTGAACACTCTGAGTGTCAACGATCGGGGAATCGGAGTGTGGCAGTGATCGAGGTCCCACACGATCGGATCACTCACTAGCAGCTCCCGGGATTGAAGTCTTCAGTCCATCTCCAAGTGTCTGAGGGATAGAATCCCTGCAGTTGCAGGGGGCCATTCAGCCCATCGAGACTGCACCAACCACAATCCCACCCAGCCTGTAGCCTCACATATTTAGCCTGCCAATCCCCTGGCACTAAGAGCTGATTTAACACGCCAATCCACCCTACCCGCACATCTTTGGACACTAAGGACAATTTAGCACGGCCAATCCACCTAACCCACACATCTTTGGACAATAAGGGACAATTTAGCATGGCCAATCCCCTAACCCGCACATCTTTGGACACTAAGGGACAATTTAGCATGGCCAATCCACCTAACCCACACATCTTTGGACACTAAGGGACAATTTAGCATGGCCAATCCACCTAACCTACACATCTTTGGACACTAAGGGACAATTTAGCATGGCCAATCCACCTAACCTACACATCTTTGGACACTAAGGGACAATTTAGCATGGCCAATCCACCCTAACCTGAACATCTTTGGACACTAAGGACAATTTAGCATGGCCAATCCACCTAACCTGCTCATCTTTGGACACTAAGGACAATTTAGCACGGCCAATCACACCTAACCTACACATCTTTGGACACTAAGGGACATTTAGACATGGCCAATTCACCTAACCTACACATCTTTGGATACTAAGGGACAATTTAGCATGGCCAATCCACCTAACCTGCACATCTTTGACGCTAAGGACAATTTAGCATGGCCAATCCTCCTAACCTTACACATCCTCAGAGTGTGGGAGGAAACCCACGCAGACACGGGGAGAACGTTCACGTGCTCACTGTGTCCTGAGCCAGGAATCCGACCCCGGTCCCTGACACTGAGAGGCAGCAGTGCCAACCCACTGTGCCACCCCATGTATGTTCCACCTCTGGTCGCCCCAGCCCATTCACCAGAACCTCCCTTCCCCAGGTGAGCTTGGCTTATGCCTACGAGACGAAAGATGTGCTGTGCCTGGTCCTCAGCATCATGAATGGGGGTGATCTGAAATTCCACATCTACAGCCTGGGAAACCCTGGCTTCGAGAAGGAGCGTATTGTCTTCTACGCTGCTGAGATCTGTTGCGGGCTGGATCATCTGCATCGGGAACGCATTGCCTACCGGTAAGTAAGGCCACAGATCTCGAATTCACAGTGAACCCAAGGTTAATGCACTGAATCAACACCACAATCAACGCCAACCACAATCTCACAAAGGACTCAAACCCATAACCCCATGTATTTACCCTAGCTCGTCCCCCTGACGCTAAGGGACAATTTAGCATGGCCAATCCACCTAACCCCAGGACATCTTCCAGATTGTGGGACAAAACCCACGCAGATACAGAGACTCGGCACAGGCCAGTGATCCACCCCGGGAATCGAACCGAATCATAGAAGCCGACAGTGCAGGAAGAGGCCCTTCAGCCCATCGAGTCTGCACTGAACACAATCCCACCCCCATATCCCAACGTGTAAGAACATAAGAAATAGGAGCAGGAGTAGGCCATCTGGCCCTTCGAGCCTGCCCCGCCATTCAATAAGATCATGGCTGATCTGTCGCTACTCAGCTCCACCTTCCCGCCCTCTCCCCATAACCCTTAATCCCCTCTCTTATCAAAAAACTCAACAACCCGCGTCTTAAAAATATTTAGCGAGGCAGCCTCCACCACTTCAACAGGCAGAGAATTCCAGAGATTCACCACCCTTTGAGTGAAGAAGTTCCTCCTCAACTCCGTTCTAAACCGCCCCCCCTTTATCTTGAGGCTGTGCCCCCTAGTCCTACTGTCTTTTTTGAGCGGGAAGAGTCTCTCCACCTCTATCCTATCCATCCCATTCATCATCTTATACGTCTCAATGAGATCTCCCCTCATTCTTCTAAACTCCAACGAGTACAAACCTAGTTCATTCAGCCTCTCCTCATAGCTCAACCCCCTCAAGTCTGGCATCAGCCTAGTAAACCTCCTCTGCACTCCCTCCAGGGCCAAAATATCCTTGTGCAGGTGCGGTGCCCAAAACTGCACACAGTACTCCAGCTGCGGCCTCACCAATGCCCTATACAGCTGCAGCAAGACCTCCCTACTTTTATATTCAATCCCCCTCGCTATGAAGTACCCACTAATCCCTCTAACCTACACATCCCAGGACACTAAGGGGCAATTTTAGCATAGCCAATGAACCTAACCCGCACATCTTTGGACTGTGGGAGGAAACCGGAACACCCGGAGAAAACCCACGCAGACACGAGGAGAATGTGCAAACTCCACACAGACAGTGACCCACACTGGGAATCGAACCCAGGACCCTGGCACTGTGAGGCAGCAGTGCTAACCACTGTGCTACCCCTTGATGGATTGAGTTGTAAGGAGAGGCTGGATAGACTGGGACTTTTTTCCCTGGAGTGTAGGAGGCTGAGGGGTGATCTTATAGAGGTCTATAAAATAATGAGGGGCACAGATCAGCTAGATAGTCAATATCTTTTCCCAAAGGTAGGGGAGTCTAAAACTAGAGGGTTTAAGGTGAGGGGGGAGAGATACAAAAGGGTTCAGAGGGGCAAATTTTACACACACAAAGGATGATGAGTGTCTGGAACGAGCTGCCAGAGGTAATAGTAGAGGTGGGTACAATTTTATTTTTTAGAAAGCATTTAGACAGTTACATGGGCAAGATGGGTATGGAAGGGTATGGGCCAAATGTGGGGCAGTTGGGACTAGCTGAGGGGTAAAAACTGGGTGTCATGGGCAAGTTGGGCCCATGACATTTGACAACAGGATTATCTGCATTCCTCCAAGGTTGCTGCCCTTGCGAAACACACGTGTCATTGCTCAATTGACGGTAAACTTTAAACAACTCGACTATCAGTGGTTCGCAGTGTCAGGGACCCGGGTCCAAATCCCAGCTTGGGTCACTGTCTGCACATTCTCCCCGTGTCTGCGTGGGTTTCCTCCAGGTGCTCCGGTTTCCTCCCACAGTCCAAAAGACGTGCTGGTTAGTCACTAAGTTCTCCCTCAGTGTAACCCCGAACAGGCGCTGGACTGTGGCGACAAGGGGAATTTCACAGTAACTTCATTGCAGTGTTAATGTAAGCCTTACTTGTGATCCGAATAAATAAACTTTGAAACCTCAACTTTGAAAAACTTTCAACTTTTTAAACTTTATTGCTGAAAAAAAGAGACATTCTGTTGAAGCTTTTCATCTTGCACTCAGCAGGACAGGCGCAAGAATATCAGATTTCAAAGGGAGAACCATTAGTGCCGCACAACGACACTAACTGACTGCAGCGCAGGTGGTTTCTCTCTTTGAAATTGAGTGTTCTTGCATCTGATCTGATGAGTGCAGGATGAAAAAGTTCAGTAGCATTTGTCTTTAGTCATTATGTAATTGGAATGGGGAGGCTGCAGAAACAGTCCAATTGTCGATAATCTCAGAGGGGGGGTAAGATGGAGGATACACTTCCGAAACAGCGCAGAGAGACACACATACACACACACACTCACGTTGCTCCTTTCTCTTCTCTCCCACCTCCCCCCCCCTCCCTCTCCCCTCCACAGTGACCTGAAACCAGAAAATATTCTCCTCGATGACAATGGTGAGTGAAATTTTCCTCAATGAAAGTACGATCTCTTCCTCGGGACTTTTTTTTTTGTTAATATTCAGTCAGGGGGGGATGGGCCACCATTTATTGCCCATCCCTAGTTGCCCCTTGGGAACGTGGTGGTGGTGAGCCGCCATCTTGAATCGCTGCTGTGGGCTGACCCACAAGGGAGGGAGTTGCGGGATTTTGACCCAGCGACGGTGAAGGAACGGCCGATATATTTCCAAGTCAGGAGGGTGAGGGGCTGGGAGGGGAACTTACAGGTGGTGATGTTCCCCATGTGTCTGCTGCCCTTCTCCTTCTAGATGGAAGGGTTTGGAAGTTGCTGTCTAAGGATGAGTTGGTGCAGTGCATCTTGTAGATGGTACACACTGAGCGTCGGTGGTGGAGGGAGTGAATGTTTGTGGATGGGGGGCCAATCAAGCGGGGCTGCTTTGTCCTGGATGGTGTCGAGCTTCTTGAGTGTTGTTGGGAGCTGCCCCCATCCAGGCAAGTGGAGAATATTCCATCACACTCCTGACTTGTGCCTTGTAGATGGTGGGACAGGCTCTGGGGGAGTTATTCTCTGCAGGATTCCCACTCCTGACCATTCCGGTCGCAAAATTGTAAGGTATAAAAGGACAAAGTTTCCCTTTTCTTTGTGAAGACAAAGAGTCGGACGAAAGGGGTCATCTTCAAAATGGCCGCTGAACACCTCCCATTATCATCGTAACAGTAACTTCCTGTTATTGGCCTTCCAGCAGAGAGTTGGCCATTTTATCTGCCATCCCAGAATTCCTGATGGATTGCATTTGATTGGCGCAGAAATAGCATGCCCCGCATTGCAGACAAAGCTCTCCTTCAACTATCTCCATCTCCTGGAGTCGAGCTAAAGCCCCTTTCAAACAGGCCCAAATTTGAGGCTTCATTGAACCTTGGTCAGGCCGTACTTGGAATATAGTGTTCGGTTCTGGTCGCCTCACTACCAGAAGGATGTGGAGGCTTTGGACAATCATAGAATTCCTACAGTGCAGAAGGAGACCATTCGGCCCATTGAGTCTGCACTGACCGCAATCCCAACAAGGCCCTATTCCCCCATAACCCCACATACTTACCCTGCCAATTCCCCCGACACTCGGGATCAATTTAGCACGGCCAATCCCTCTAACCCGTACATCTGTGGGAGGAAACCGGAGCACCCGGAGGAAACCCACGCAGACACGGGGAGAATGTGCAGAGTCCACACAGACCATGATCCAAGGCCAGGATTGAACTCGGGTCCCTGGCGCTGTGAGGCAGCAGTGCTAACCCACTGTGTTGCTCTGAGAGGGTACAGAACAGATTTACCGGGATGCTGCCTGGTACGGAGGGCATTAGCTATGAGGAGAGGTTGGAGGAACTTGGTTTGTTCTCACTGGAACGACGGAGGTTGAGGGGGGAGACCTGATAGAGGTTCACAAGATTGTGAGGGGCATGGACAGAGTGGATAGTCAGAAGCTTTCCCCCCCCCCGCCCAGGGTGGAAGAGTCAATTACTAGGGGGGCACAGGTTTAAGGTGTGAGGGGCAGAGGTTTACAGGAGATGTACGAGGCAAGTTTTTTTATACAGAGGGTGGTGGGTGTCTGGAACTCGCTGCTGGGTGAGGGAGTGGAGGCGGATACAATAGTGAGTTTTAGGGGGCGAGTGGACAAATCCATGAATAGGATGGGAATAGAGGGAGCAGGTCCCTGGAAGGGTAGAGGGTTTAGTTCAGAGGGCAGCATGGTCGGAGCAGGTTTGGAGGGCCGAAGGGCCTGTTCCTGTGCTGTAATTTTCCTTGTTCCTGTAGATTTTTATTGAAGTTGATTTCCCAGGGTGGGATTTGAACCAGGGCATCTCCCTGGTTGGGTCTCTCGATTACCAGTCCAGCGACAATATCACTGTGCCATCACTAACTTTGGGTGAGCCTTCGAGACTCCACCATTCTCAGTAATGGCCGTGTGAGGGAGTTTTAAACAATATCCTCCATGTCCATTCCTTTGCCCCTTTCTCCCCTCGCTCCCTGGAGAATGTCCAACATGGTCACTTCGACATCCAGGATAGACACTCCAGATCCTCCAATTACAGGTCACCATTTCCCACCCTTCCACCGGCACGGTGGGGTTAGCACTGCTGCCTCACAGGGCCAGGGACCCAGGTTCGATTCCCGGCTCGGGTCACTGTCTGTGTGGAGGCTGCACATTCTCCCCGTGTCTGCCTGGGTTTCCTCCGGGTGCTCCAGTTTCCTCCCACAGCCCAAACATGTGTAGGTCCCTTCATGTCCAAAGATGTGTAGGTTAGGTGGATTGGCCGTGCTAAATTGCCCCTTAGTGTCCAAAGATGTGCAGGTTAGGTGGATTGGCCATGCTAAATTGCCCCTTAGTGTCCAAAGATGTGCAGGTTAGGTGGATTAGCCATGCTAAATTGCCCCTTAGTATCCAAAGATGTGCAGGTTAGGTGGATTGGCCGTGCTAAATTGCCCCTTAGTGTCCAAAGATGTGTAGGTTAGGTGGATTGGCCATGCTAAATTGCCCCTTAGTGCCCAAAGATGTGTAGGTTAGGTGGATTGGCCGTGCTAAATTGTCCCTTAGTGTCCAAAGATGTGTAGGTTAGGTGGATTGGCCATGATAAATTGCCCCTTAGTGTCCAAAGATGTGCAGGTTTGGTGGATTGGCCATGCTAAATTGTCCCTTAGTGTCCAAAGATGTGTAGGTTAGGTGGATTGGCCATGCTAAATTGTCCCTTAGTGTCCAAAGATGTGCAGGTTAGGTGGATTGGCCATGCTAAATTGCCCCTTAATGTCCAATGATGTGTAGGTTAGGTGGATTGGCCATGCTAAATTGTCCCTTAGTGTCCTAAGATGTGTAGGTTAGGTGGATTGGACACGAAGGGACAATTTAGCATGATCAAAGATGTGAGGGTTAGATTGATTGGCCATGATAAATTACCGAATGGCCTGCTCCTGTTCTTAATTTCTCTGTTTCCATGACGATACGGTTGAATGTTTGCAATCAGGCTGTGATTTAATTGGAACGGATTGGGATTTTGCACTGTGGACTGTGCCCCAATCCCGCGGGCATCAAATCACCGTGAGTGTATCTGTGTTGATGTTGGAACAGGACACATTCGCTTGTCGGATTTGGGATTGGCAGTGATGATATCAGAGGGGGAGAGTATCCGTGGTCGAGTGGGAACGGTTGGATACATGGGTGAGTATGACCCGACCTCCACCCCCCCCCTCGCCCCGCCCCCCCGGTTACCCAACGCACCTCTGCAAGAGAAAGTATCTGGAGTCATCTGTTCATTGCTGTTTTCCCGAGCGGGCACGTTCCTGTCCGCAGAAGTTCTTTGTTGACTCTTGACATTTTCATCTTTCGATTAAAACCTTTGCCGTTGGCGCAATAGATTCCCCTCGGGATGGGTGCAAAGTGGTTAAGATTTGACACTGCCTCGGGGTCTAAACATTTGCACTTGAACTGTGGGCAAATGTACGCAAGCAAATCAAAACTCTACTTCTCTCCAATATCTTGATTGTAAAGCGAGGATTATTAAGCCTGAGTGATCGGGAGAGGAAGGCCAGGCTAGAACTTTATTCCTTGGAACGTAGGAGAATGAGGGGGGGCGGTGGGGGTGTCCTTTCTTGAGGTGTGTAAAACCTTCATGGACGGGATGAAATCGCACAGTCTTTTCCCCCAGAGACAAAGGAATTGAAAATCTGTGGGAGGGTGGAATGAGCTTGAAGAAAACTTGGACAAGTACGCGGACGAGAGGGGTGTGGAGGGATATGGTCCAGGCACGCGTCAGTGGGACGAGGCAGAAAAATGGTTCAGCACAGCCAAAAAGGGCCAAATGGCCTCTTTTATAAGAAATCGGAGCAGGAGTAGGCCACCCAGCCCTTCGAGCCTGCCCCGCCATACAATAAGATCATGGCTGATCTGTCGTGGCTCAGTTCCACCTTCCCGCCCTCTCCCCATAACCCTTAAAAGCCTTAAGTGTCTGTTGTGTAGTGTTCGATAGGTAAAAGGGGACCTCGAGGGGCAACTTCTTCACACACAGGGTGGTGCGTCGATGGAATGAGCTGCCAGAGAAAGGGGGTACAATGGTAACATTCCAAAAGCATTTGGGTAAGTACATGGATGGGCCAAACGCGGGCAATTGGGACTCGCTGGGAAAGCACCAGGGTCAGCAACGGGTCAGTTGGGCCGAAGGGCCTGTTTCCGTACTGTGTTACTGTCTGGCTCTCCAATCTTGCCTCCGCTCCTGCATCAGTCTCCCACCCGAGTAAATTTAGCCTCAGGCTTTTGGTGCCACTGGGCCCAAACCGTGATGGGCAGGGTCGGGGGTTGGGGGGGGTAAAAATTCAATTCAATTTCTCTTGGGTGTTGAGTTCCAATTCAGGAGGCGTTCTGGGAGCGAGAACTCGGAGATGGTGAACTCAGGATTGGGAATTGAATAAAAATTCCGGAGTTAAAAATCTACCAATGACCATGAAACCATTGTGGGGAAAAAAACCCATCTGGTTCACTTTGGGGAAGGAAATCTGCCGTCCTTACCCCGGTCTGGCCTTCACGTGACTCCAGAGCCACAGCCAATGTGGTTGACTCTCAATTGCCCTCCGAGGGCAACTAGGGATGGGCAATGAATGCCCATAGATGGTGATGCCCATGTCCCAAGAACTCCCAGTGCCATGTGCTGCAGTGAGGATGGAAGCAGGAAGGCGGTGGTTCAGATTGGGGCATTGGAACTGGTTTGGGGAGGGTGGACAGGAAGACAGAAACTAGAAGAGATATGAGTGTTAACGGATGGAGGGGAGGAGTGAATCCACAGAGGCATTGGAAAATGAAGCTGTAAGTTTTGTATCTGAGGTGTGCAGGTGATCACGGAGCAAAGGGACTCGGCACAAGGAGGGAGCAGAGATTTCCACAGGTCAAGTTCGGCGTAGGGTTTTCAGAAGGCCACAATGATTAACCTTTCACGGAATAACATTGGAACATTAAGAGGGATAAATCTTTTTGGTCATGATATTAAGAGACCTGGAAACGATTCGTCTGATCTGGAGCAGGAGAGAGAGAATTGTTATGAAGGGGAGCTCGATCACTTCTCTGAGAACCAACACTCAACCATTCAAAGGCAAATACCTCCCTTAGTTATAGAACATAGAGCAGTACAGGCCCTTTGTCCCTCGATGTTGTGCCGAGCTATATCCGAATTCAAGATCTAGCTATCCCACCCCCTAATGTTCTGTTAAAGTGAGTGTGAGAAGGGGGAATATCGGTATTTCAGTAACTCCCAGTGGGTCAATCAAAATAACTCCGAGATTCTCTCTGTAAAAGCAATAAGTAACACTATATTTATCTAACTAACAGTGAACAGGTTCACTCAACTATTAACAACTCGAATAAAACACTAATGGAATCCTGTTCAGATTAATATGATTCCCACTTCTTAACAAGCAAAAATAGAATTTTTAGCCACTCTCCAAAATTACAACCTGATTTTATCTTGCTTGCTGATTTCTTCTGTGTTCCCTATCGAGATGAGACTTTCTTTTAAGACATAAAAAGGGCTGTTAAGCTCGCAGACACAGGTGCCAGTTCTCTCTCTCGCACGCTCTCTCCACAACTGTAAGCAGAGACAGTTGATATCCAACTCTCTGACACTGGGAGCTGTCTCTGATCTCCCCCTTCCCCCACTGACATCCCAAAATCCCCACAAGAGGATCGATCGGTTTATAGGTTACCAAAAAATCAAATCTCGATCTGATAGGCCGCTGTTACTCCAACGCTGAGTTTAAACTGATTGGACACACTTGAAAAACAGCCTGATGCCCTGGAAAAACGACTGCCTGACCTCACGATATAACGTTTCACTCTGTGTACCGCATTTGTACTTGTGCCTCTTTTAAGCCTCGCAGCACAGCAAAAGAAAACCTCCTTTGTTAAACCGAGTCGTGCAACTCTGAGCTTCTTACAAGTTTGCAAGCGCTCCCTTCACAACATTAATTGACCGACAGGCTTTTGGGCCTAGTTCCCAGAGGCCTCCTCTCAAAATTCCAGTGAGCACGGCACTGAAAGCTTTGGGGTGATTGGGTGCGGGATTGTGTGGCGTGTCTGACTCTGCCTCCCTCTATCTTTCCTCCCCCCCCCCCCCTCTCCCCCCACCCCCACGCACACAGCTCCTGAGGTGATAAATAACGAACAGTACACAGTGAGTCCCGACTGGTGGGGCCTGGGCTGCCTGATCTACGAGATGACGGCAGGGCGCTCTCCGTTCCGAGCCCGGAAAGAGAGAGTGAAGCGGGAAGAGGTGGAGAAGAGGGTGCAGGAGAAGGAGGAGGAGTATTGCGTCAAGTTCACCGAGGACGCCAAGCAGATCTGCCAGATGGTGAGTGGAGGCTCTTCTGTTCTGGGAACAGGCCGGAATATCTCTGCTCTGGAAAATCACCGGTCTATTCGACCTTGAAGGGGGATTTGTATTGGGGCAAACCTCCCTGAGCAAACAACACCATATCCCTTCCTTCGCCCTCCAATTGGAAAGGCAGAGGTTTGCATGGAGTTCCTCCGGGTGCTGTGGTTTCCCCCCTCAGTCTGAAAGACACGCACGCCCACAGAATCCCTACAGTGCAGAAGGAGGACGTTCAGCCCATCGAGTCTGCACTGACCACAACCCCACCCAGATGCTATCCCCATAACCCCATGCACTTCCCATAGTTAGTCCCACTGACACTCGGGCAATTTAGCATGGCCAATCCACCTAACCTACACATCTTTGGACACTAAGGGACAATTTAGCATGGCCAATCCACCTAACCTGCACATCTTTGGGCACTAAGGGGCAATTTAGCATGGCCAATCCACCTAACCTGCACATCTTTGGACACTAAGGGACAATTTAGCACGGCCAATCCACCTAACCTACACATCTTTGGACACTAAGGGACAATTTAGCATGGCCAATCCACCTAACCCACACATCTTTGGACACTAAGGGACAATTTAGCATGGCCAATCGCCCTAACCCACACATCTTTGGACACTAAGGGGCAATTTAGCATGGCCAATCCACCTAACCTACACATCTTTGGACACTATGGGACAATTTAGCATGGCCAATCCACCTAACCTACACATCTTTGGACACTAAGGAACAATTTAGCATGGCCAATCCACCTAACCTACACATCTTTGGACACTAAGGAACAATTTAGCATGGCCAATCCACCTAACCTGCACATCTTTGGACACTAAGGGACAATTTAGCATGGCCAATCCACCTAACCCGCACATCTTTGGACACTAAGGGACAATTTAGCATGGCCAATCCACCTAACCTACACATCTTTGGACACTAAGGGACAATTTAGCATGGCCAATCCACCTAACCCGCACATCTTTGGACACTAAGGAACAATTTAGCATGGCCAATCCACCTAACCTGCACATCTTTGGACACTAAGGGACAATTTAGCATGGCCAATCCACCTAACCCGCACATCTTTGGACACTAAGGGACAATTTAGCATGGCCAATCCACCTAACCCACACATCTTTGGACACTAAGGGGCAATTTAGCATGGCCAATCCCCCTAACCTACACATCTTTGGACACTAAGGGTCAATTTAGCATGGCCAATCCACCTAACCTACACATCTTTGGACACTAAGGGTCAATTTAGCATGGCCAATCCACCTAACCTACACATCTTTGGACACTAAGGGGCAATTTAGCATGGCCAATCCACCTAACCCACACATCTTTGGACACTAAGGGACAATTCAGCATGGCCAATCCACCTAACCTGCACATCTTTGGACACTAAGGGACAATTCAGCATGGCCAATCCACCGAACCTACACATCTTTGGACACTAAGGGACAATTTAGCATGGCCAATCCACCTAACCTGCACATCTTTGGACACTAAGGGGCAATTTAGCATGGCCAATCCACCTAACCTACACATCTTTGGACACTAAGGGACAATTTAGCATGGCCAATCCACCTAACCTGCACATCTTTGGACACTAAGGGACAATTTAGCATGGCCAATCCACCTAACCTGCACATCTTTGGACACTAAGGGGCAATTTAGCACGGCCAATCCACCTAACCTGCACATCTTTGGACACTAAGGGGCAATTTAGCATGGCCAATCCACCGAACCTACACATCTTTGGACACTTTGAAACACTCAGAGGAACTCCTCGCCCTCTCATCTGGTGAAGTGGTACAATCTGCTCCTCAGCGTCTCCTAGTGGTCAAATAGAAAATAACTCCCTGACACACTCGAAAGAGAGTAGCACTGCTACTCGAAAGTGGTTAACACTGCTGCCTCAGAGGGACCTGGGTTCGATTCCCGGTCTGAGTCACTGTGCGGAACCTGCACATTCTCTCCGTGTCTGCCTGGGTTTCCTCCAGTTTCCTCCCACAGTCTGAAAGACGTGCTGGTTAGGTGTTAAATTCTCCCTCAGTGTAACCCCGAACAGGCGCCAGAGTGTGGCGACTGGGAGATTTTCACAATAGCGGTTGCCGTGTTGGCACAGAGCCAGGGACCCGGATTCGATTCCCGGCTTGGGGTCACCGTCCGTGCGGAGGCTACACATCCTCCCCGTGTCTGCGTGGGTATCCTCCGGGTTCTCTGGTGTCCTCCCACACTCCAAAGATGCGCGGGTTAGGTGGATTGGCCATGCTAAATTGCCCCTTAATGTCAGGGGAGCTAGCGCATGGAGTTATGGGAATAGGGTGTGGGTGGGATTGTAGTCAGTGCAGGCTCGATGGGCCGAATGGCCTCCTTCTGAACTGCAGGGGTTCTACGATAAAGTCGACACGTAACTGTTCATTTATTGAACTAGACTATTAACTATTCCTGAATAAAACAAGATTCTAAAGTTAGAGTTCATTTATTAGTATCACAAGTTAGGCTTACATTGACACTGCAATGAAGTTACTGTGAAATTCCCCTCATCTCCGGCGCCTGTTCAGGCCTATGTACCTAACCCGCACATCTTTGGCGTGTGGAAGGACACCGGAGCACCCGGAGGAAACCCACGCAGACACGGGGAGAATGTGCAGGCTCCACACAGTGACCCGAGCCGGGAATCGAACCCAGGTCCCTGGCACTGAGAGGCAGCAGTGCTAACCTACTGTGCTACTGTGCCGCCCTAACAAAATGATACACAGTTCAGATAAATGCAAGTCCCACTCATGAATAAAATAGAATTAAGTCACTCTCACAATTACGACCAGGTTTGGTGTCTTTCAGAATATTCTGAGTCTTTTCTGTTGATTCTTCTGCCTGGAACTTGTGTCACCCTTGGTACCTTTGCAATCTCAAAGGGTCCTCTCTCTTAGACACAGATGAAGCTATGAGATAATGACTCTCCCACTGCAGAGCTGAGAGCACTTACCCCAGCAGGTGGCAGTTGCTTTTTGCTCCCCGAGTTCCTTTACTGTTCAAAAATTGATCTATCCTTGCCTTAAAAACACTCAATGACCGTCGGACTCAAATTGAATAGGTTCTTGGTATCCGGTTCAAGAAAAATTCCAAAGCCTGTTGTCTTGGGAACAATGCTGCTTCGCCTTTGATACAAATGTTTCAAAGGGAAAAGAACAGGGCAGCACAGAAAGAGGCCATTCGGCCCTCCAAGCCGATCACATTGTCCTATCGAGGCCTATCAGTTTGGGATTCCTTCTGTCCTTACCTTTTTTAGCACTTACACAAACATCAAGTTCACGAGCCCACTTCTCAATGGACAATTAATGGGCTAAACTTCACAATTAAGATGAATTCCCAGACTGATCTCTGCTGGGTCAGTGCCTTGTGTATTTTTTTTCTCCTGATGGACCAAACCCCCTTCGTGTAGAATCGTAGAAACCCTCCAGTGCAGAGAGAGGCCATTTGGCCCATCTCAATCCCACCCAAACATGTACCCGCAAACCCCTCTAACCTACACATCTCAGGACGCTAAGAGGCAATTTTAGCGCGGCCAATCAAACTAACCCGGCCATCTTTTCTCTCCTCAGTTACTGACCAAAGACCCAAAGCAGCGACTCGGGTGCAAAGCGGAGGGAGCCCGTGAGGTGAAGGAACATCCGTTTTTTCAAAGCATCAACTTCAAGCGGCTGGAAGCGGGAATGTTGGAACCTTCCTTCATCCCAGACGTAAGTGTGCGCTGGCACTGGGGGGGTGGGTGGGTGTGGCACTGCCCACCCTTAAGGTGGCATGTCCCCTTCATCAGTAACCTTGTGACTGGGAAACAGTGAGGGTGGGCGGTGGGGAGGGGGGGTTACCTCTCTGTGATTCCAGAGTTGAGGGGGTTGGCTGAGGAGGAGAGACTGAGCGGACTGGGGCTATACTCATTGGAATTCGGAAGAGTGAGGGGGAGATCTTGTTATGTTTCTATAAGATGATGTCGGGAATGGATCAGATAGAAGCAAGGAAGTTGTTTCCGCTGGTGGGTGAATCTAGAACGAGGGGGCACGGCCTCAAAATAAGGGGAGGCAGATTTAGGACTGGGTTGAGGAGGAACTTCTTCACACAAAGGGTTGTGAATCTGTGGAACTCCCTGCCCAGTGAAACAGTTGAGGCTCCCTCATTGAATGTTTTTAAGGCAAGGATAGATAGGTGTTTGAACAGTAAAGGAATTAGGGGTTACGGTGAGCGGGCGGGGAAGTGGAGCTGAGTCCACGAAAAGATCAGCCATGATCTTATTGAATATCGGAGCAGGCTCGAGGGGCCGAATGGCCTACTCCTGCTCCTAGTTCTTATGTTCTCATGCCAGAGAGGGATGCTGATGGCAATGAGTCTACGATGGTAAATGAATAATGGGGCGGCACGGTGGGTTAGCACTGCTAACCTCACAGCGCCAGGGGGTCTGGGTTCGATTCCCGGCTGGGGTCACTGGACTGTGTGGACTCGGCACATTCTCCTCGTGTCTGCGTGGGTTTCCTCCGGGTGCCTCAGGTTTCCTCCCACACTCCAAAGATGTGCGGGGTGAGGTGGATTGGCCGCGCTAAACTGCCTGATTGTTGGGGGCGGGTAAATGCATGCGGTCGCGAGGGCGGGTGGGGTTCCACGCCCTCGGGGGGGTGGAGGGGGAGACGCCTGGCCAGCTTCCTGACCCAGGGGAGTCTTATCTTTTCCCCCCTGCAGCCTCGGGCGGTTTACTGTAAAGATGTGCTGGACATCGAGCAGTTCTCCACTGTGAAAGGAGTGAACCTGGACCAAACGGACAACGACTTTTATGCAAAGTTTGCCACGGGCAGTGTGCCCATTCCCTGGCAAAACGAGGTAAGCAGCAAGCTGTCTCTGGCCTCGTTTGGGGCGAGGGGGGCAGGCTCACTATTCGCCTGAGATTGAGGGTGTTTGAAGGATCGTCAGGGGCTGCCAGAAGGGGTGACCCTTGCCCTTTGGGTAGGATGTGGCACCTCGTTCAGCCAGGGGAGAGAACTCGGGACTGAAACCCGCTGGGTTCAAAGCCTGTGCAGCAACAAAACCCTCCTCTAGAGTGTCCCAAAGTGGAGGTGGATTCTACCCCCAACACCAAACCAAATTGAGGAGTATCGGCCTTTCTCATCTGTTCAAGTGAGTGGGACGATTCTAACTCCGAGTGGTTCAATCAAAATAACTCCCCGAGTAACACTTTATTTCTCCAACTTCCAGTAAACAGATTAACTCCACTATTAACACCCCCGAATAAAACACGATTTAATGGAATGCTGTTTAGATAAACACAATTTCCACTTAATAACACAAAAAAAAATGGAATTTTCAGTCACACTCGAAATAATACAACCAGGTTTTGTGTCTTCCGGAATATTCTGGGCATTCTCTGTTGATTTTTCTGTCTGGAACTTCTGTCTTCTTTGGTACTTTGCCGATTGGGATGAGGCTGTTAGTCTGGCAGATCATAGAACCCCTACAGTGCAGAGAGAGGCCATATGGCCCATCGAGTTTGCACCGATCACAATTCTCTATCCCCATAGCCCCGTGCATTTACCCTAGCTAGTCCCCCTGACACTGAGGGGCAATTTAGCATGGCCAATCCACCTAACCTACACATCTTTGGACACTAAGGGGCAATTTACCATGGCCAATCCATCTAACCTGCACATCTTTGGACACTAAGGGGCAATTTAGCATGGCCAATCCATCTAACCTGCACATCTTTGGACACTAAGGGGCAATTTAGCATGGGCAATCCATCTAACCTACACATCTTTGGACACTAAGGGGCAATTTAGCATGACCAATCCACCTAACCTACACATCTTTGGACACTAAGGGACAATTTAGCATGGCCAATCCACCTAACCTACACATCTTTGGACACTAAGGGACAATTTAGCATGGCCAATCCACCTAACCTGCACATCTTTGGACAGTAAGGGACAATTTAGCATGGCCAATCCACCAAACCCACACATCTTTGGACACTAAGGGACAATTTAGCATGGCCAATCCACCTAACCTACACATCTTTGGACACTAAGGGACAATTTAGCATGGCCAATCCACCTAACCTGCACATCTTTGGACACTAAGGGACAATTTATTATGGCCAATCCACCTAACCTACACATCTTTGGACACTAAGGGGCAATTTAGCATGGCCAATCCACCCTAACCTACACATCTTTGGGACACTGAGGGACAATTTAGCACGGCCAATCCACCCTAACCTACACATCTTTGGGACACTAAGGGACAATTTAGCATGGCCAATTCACCCTAACCTACACATCTTTGGGACACTAAGGGACAATTTAGCATGGCCAATCCACCTAACCTACACATCTTTGGACACTAAGGGACAATTTAGCATGGCCAATCCACCTAACCTACACATCTTTGGACACTAAGGGGCAATTTAGTATGGCCAATCCACCTAACCTACACATCTTTGGACACTAAGGGACAATTTAGCACGGCCAATCCACCCTAACCTACACATCTTTGGGACACTGAGGGACAATTTAGCACGGCCAATCCACCCTAACCTACACATCTTTGGGACACTAAGGGACAATTTAGCATGGCCAATTCACCCTAACCTACACATCTTTGGGACACTAAGGGACAATTTAGCATGGCCAATCCACCTAACCTACACATCTTTGGACACTAAGGGACAATTTAGCATGGCCAATTCACCCTAACCTACACATCTTTGGGACACTAAGGGACAATTTAGCATGGCCAATCCACCTAACCTGCACATCTTTGGACACTAAGGGGCAATTTAGCATGGCCAATCCACCTAACCTGCACATCTTTGGATACTAAGGGACAATTTATTATGGCCAATCCACCTAACCTACACATCTTTGGACACTAAGGGGCAATTTATTATGGCCAATCCACCTAACCTACACATCTTTGGACACTAAGGGGCAATTTAGCATGGCCAATTCACCCTAACCTACACATCTTTGGGACACTAAGGGACAATTTAGCATGGCCAATCCACCTAACCTACACATCTTTGGACACTAAGGGACAATTTAGCATGGCCAATCCACCTAACCTACACATCTTTGGACACTAAGGGGCAATTTAGTATGGCCAATCCACCTAACCTACACATCTTTGGACACTAAGGGACAATTTAGCACGGCCAATCCACCCTAACCTACACATCTTTGGGACACTGAGGGACAATTTAGCACGGCCAATCCACCCTAACCTACACATCTTTGGGACACTAAGGGACAATTTAGCATGGCCAATTCACCCTAACCTACACATCTTTGGGACACTAAGGGACAATTTAGCATGGCCAATCCACCTAACCTACACATCTTTGGACACTAAGGGACAATTTAGCATGGCCAATCCACCTAACCTACACATCTTTGGACACTAAGGGGCAATTTAGTATGGCCAATCCACCTAACCTACACATCTTTGGACACTAAGGGACAATTTAGCACGGCCAATCCACCCTAACCTACACATCTTTGGGACACTGAGGGACAATTTAGCACGGCCAATCCACCCTAACCTACACATCTTTGGGACACTAAGGGACAATTTAGCATGGCCAATTCACCCTAACCTACACATCTTTGGGACACTAAGGGACAATTTAGCATGGCCAATCCACCTAACCTACACATCTTTGGACACTAAGGGACAATTTAGCATGGCCAATCCACCTAACCTGCACATCTTTGGACAGTAAGGGACAATTTAGCATGGCCAATCCACCAAACCCACACATCTTTGGACACTAAGGGGCAATTTAGCATGGCCAATCCACCTAACCTGCACATCTTTGGACACTAAGGGACAATTTATTATGGCCAATCCACCTAACCTACACATCTTTGGACACTAAGGGGCAATTTAGTATGGCCAATCCACCTAACCTACACATCTTTGGACACTAAGGGACAATTTAGCACGGCCAATCCACCCTAACCTACACATCTTTGGGACACTGAGGGACAATTTAGCACGGCCAATCCACCCTAACCTACACATCTTTGGGACACTAAGGGACAATTTAGCATGGCCAATTCACCCTAACCTACACATCTTTGGGACACTAAGGGACAATTTAGCATGGCCAATCCACCTAACCTACACATCTTTGGACACTAAGGGACAATTTAGCATGGCCAATCCACCTAACCTACACATCTTTGGACACTAAGGGGCAATTTAGTATGGCCAATCCACCTAACCTACACATCTTTGGACACTAAGGGACAATTTAGCACGGCCAATCCACCCTAACCTACACATCTTTGGGACACTGAGGGACAATTTAGCACGGCCAATCCACCCTAACCTACACATCTTTGGGACACTAAGGGACAATTTAGCATGGCCAATTCACCCTAACCTACACATCTTTGGGACACTAAGGGACAATTTAGCATGGCCAATCCACCTAACCTACACATCTTTGGACACTAAGGGACAATTTAGCATGGCCAATTCACCCTAACCTACACATCTTTGGGACACTAAGGGACAATTTAGCATGGCCAATCCACCTAACCTGCACATCTTTGGACACTAAGGGGCAATTTAGCATGGCCAATCCACCTAACCTGCACATCTTTGGACACTAAGGGACAATTTATTATGGCCAATCCACCTAACCTACACATCTTTGGACACTAAGGGGCAATTTAGCATGGCCAATCCACCTAACCTACACATCTTTGGGCACTAAGGGGCAATTTAGCATGGCCAATCCACCTAACCTGCACATCTTTGGACACTAAGGGACAATTTATTATGGCCAATCCACCTAACCTACACATCTTTGGACACTAAGGGGCAATTTAGTATGGCCAATCCACCTAACCTACACATCTTTGGACACTAAGGGACAATTTAGCACGGCCAATCCACCCTAACCTACACATCTTTGGGACACTGAGGGACAATTTAGCACGGCCAATCCACCCTAACCTACACATCTTTGGGACACTAAGGGACAATTTAGCATGGCCAATTCACCCTAACCTACACATCTTTGGGACACTAAGGGACAATTTAGCATGGCCAATCCACCTAACCTACACATCTTTGGACACTAAGGGACAATTTAGCATGGCCAATCCACCTAACCTACACATCTTTGGACACTAAGGGGCAATTTAGTATGGCCAATCCACCTAACCTACACATCTTTGGACACTAAGGGACAATTTAGCACGGCCAATCCACCCTAACCTACACATCTTTGGGACACTGAGGGACAATTTAGCACGGCCAATCCACCCTAACCTACACATCTTTGGGACACTAAGGGACAATTTAGCATGGCCAATTCACCCTAACCTACACATCTTTGGGACACTAAGGGACAATTTAGCATGGCCAATCCACCTAACCTACACATCTTTGGACACTAAGGGACAATTTAGCATGGCCAATTCACCCTAACCTACACATCTTTGGACACTAAGGGACAATTTAGCATGGCCAATCCACCTAACCTACACATCTTTGGACACTAAGGGACAATTTAGCATGGCCAATCCACCTAACCTGCACATCTTTGGACACTAAGGGGCAATTTAGCATGGCCAATCCACCTAACCTACACATCTTTGGACACTAAGGGACAATTTAGCATGGCCAATTCACCCTAACCTACACATCTTTGGGACACTAAGGGACAATTTAGCATGGCCAATCCACCTAACCTGCACATCTTTGGACACTAAGGGGCAATTTAGCATGGCCAATCCACCTAACCTGCACATCTTTGGACACTAAGGGGCAATTTAGCATGGCCAATCCACCTAACCTACACATCTTTGGACACTAAGGGGCAATTTAGCATGGCCAATCCACCTAACCTACACATCTTTGAACACTAAGGGACAATTTAGCATGGCCAATTCACCCTAACCTACACATCTTTGGGACACTAAGGGACAATTTAGCATGGCCAATCCACCTAACCTGCACATCTTTGGACACTAAGGGACAATTTAGCATGGCCAATCCACCTAACCTGCACATCTTTGGACACTAAGGGGCAATTTAGCATGGCCAATCCACCTAACCTACACATCTTTGGACACTAAGGGGCAATTTAGCATGGCCAATCCACCTAACCTACACATCTTTGAACACTAAGGGACAATTTAGCATGGCCAATTCACCCTAACCTACACATCTTTGGGACACTAAGGGACAATTTAGCATGGCCAATCCACCTAACCTGCACATCTTTGGACACTAAGGGACAATTTAGCATGGCCAATCCACCTAACCTGCACATCTTTGGACACTAAGGGACAATTTAGCATGGCCAATCCACCTAACCTACACATCTTTGGATACTAAGGGACAATTTAGCATGGCCAATCCACCTAACCTACACATCTTTGGATTATGGGAGGAAACCGGAGCACCCAGAGGAAACCCATGCAGACACGGGGAGAGCATGCAGACAGCTTGGGTCATTGTCTGTGTGGAGTTTGCACATTCTCCCTGTGTCTCTGTGGGTGTCCACTGGGTGCTCCAGTTTCCTCCCACAGTCCAAAGATAGATAGATTGGTTGGATTGGCCATGCTGAATTGCCCCCTTAGTGTCAGGGGGATAAGTGTGTTGGGTTACTGGAAGGGGTGGGATTGTGGTTGTCTCGGGCTCGATGGGCTGAATGGCCTCCTCCTGCACTGTGGGGATTCGATGGTTGTATCCTGGGACAGGGAGCAGGGTAAACCTTCCTCTTTCTCTCCCCTGCAGATGATTGAGACAGAGTGCTTCAAGGAGCTAAACATCTTTGGACCAAACGGGACCCGGACCCCGGACTTGAATTGGAACCAACCCCCCGAACCCCCCAAGAGGAGCTTCTTCGACCGCATCTTCCGACGGCATGTAAGTACCCGCTCCCCTGGGGCTGCCCAGGGGGCAAGTGTGGGCGGGACGATGTGTCGGCATCTGGGCCTTCAGTGCTGGCTTTGCGGAATGTGTGTGTGTGTCTACAGCATTAAACCGTGTGCGCACGCAGACTGCGTTCGGTATGCACTGCCACAGTGGGTTAGCACTGCAGCCTCGCAGCGCCAGGGACCTGGCTTCAAACCCAGGCCTTGGGTCACTGTCTGTGCGGAGGCTGCACATTCTCCCCATGTCTGCGTGGGTTTCTTCCAGGTGTCCAGTTTCCTCCCACAGTCCACAGATGTGTCGGTTAGGTGGATTGGCCATGCTAAATTGTCCCTTAGTGTCCAAAGATATGTAGGTTAGGTGGATTGGCCATACTAAATTGTCCCTTAGTGTCCAAAGATGTGTAGGTTAGGGTGGATTGGCCATACTAAATTGTCCCTTAGTGTCCAAAGATGTGTAGGTTAGGTGGATTGGCCATGCTAAATTGTCCCTTAGTGTCCAAAGATGTGCAGGTTAGTTGGATTGGCCATGATAAATTGCCCCTTAGTGTCCAAAGATGTGTAGGTTAGGGGGATTGGCCATGATAAATTGTCCCTTAGTGTCCAAAGATGTGCAGGTTAGGTGGATTGGCCATGGTAAATTGTCCCTTAGTGTCCAAAGATGTGTAGGTTAGGTGGATTGGCCATGCTAAATTGTCCCTTAGTGTCCAAAGATGTGCAGGTTAGGTGGATTGGCCATGCTAAATTGTCCCTTAGTGTCCAAAGATGTGTGGGTTAGGTGGATTGGCCGTGCTAAATTGTCCCTTAGTGTCCAAAGATGTGCGGGTTAGGTGGATTGGCCATGCTAAATTGTCCCTTAGTGTCCAAAGATGTGCGGGTTAGGTGGATTGGCCATGCTAAATTGTCCCTTAGTGTCCAAAGATGTGTAGGTTAGGTGGATTGGCCATGCTAAATTGTGGGAGGGAGGGAGAGAGGTCAGGGGGAGGGGGGAGAAGTTGAAAGGATCGGGGGGAGGGGAAGGAAAGGTGAAGGAGGGTGTTTGGAGGGGAAGGGAACAAGGCACTTTGAGTCGACATGTTTTAAATGCCTCTCTCTTGTCTCCCTCACCCAGGCCCAGGATTGCGCCCAGGCTGAGCCCAGCGTCACTGCCAGCCTCACGCCTCACCCGAACAACTCCATGCCCCCCGATGCCCAGGCACCCACCTGACCCACCCGGCTGGCGAGGCAGCCGCATGATTGGACTGGAGGGATTTGGGCCTCATCCTTGGGCAAGCAACTCAGGTGTTTCTCTCTGTGGACGATGGAACCGCCAACCTTGTGGTGTGGTGGGGACTGGTTCTGTGCCGCGATATTAATTTATATCTATTTTATATATATATATATGTGTATAAATGGAAAATATAACTCTTGAAGATGGACTGATGTTTGTGAGGTAACCCGGCCTCCATCTTGCCCAAGTTGGGTTGGGCAGTTGGGTAACATTTGGGCAAGGGTGGCAACATGTTTCCCCAGGCTTCCCCCTCCCTCCCCCTCCCAATGTTTCAGGAATCCCCAGCCGGATTGGACCCTCATCCCCTTCCTCTCAGCGTGTCGGGAATGTCGCTCGGTGGAAAGTGGCCTCTTGTTGAACATGGCTGACACCTGCCACTCAGAGTGGCGCTCAGCCAATCGCAGGCCGGGGGGGGGGGAGGAGTTCGCTGGCTTCTTCTTCCACCACCTGAACCCAAGGGCAAGGCGTGTGTCTTCCCGCCCGCCCCCCTCCCCCCCCCCCCCCCCCCACCCAATTGCCTCTCGTGCCCAAGGTGGTTTGTGGGATTTTGCCATGCCCAAAATGGACACTCTGCCCACCCCCCCTCCCCACCCCAACCCTCCCAAGCTCCCGCCATTGGACTGATCAATTAGGGCAGTGGGGTGGGAGGGGCTGGTGTCTCCGAGGGCGAACGAGCGTCGATGCCCCCTTGGCAGAAGGAGCTAACCCTGGCACCCCTCTCACAGCGCTCTCCACCCCACGCGGAAGGAATTGGGCAGCAAGTAGTTAATTGGATGTGTGGGCGGTGAGGGGGTGGGGTGAGGTTGGGGCTGGAAAGGGGGGGGTAAGATGGTGCTGGTCTCAGTGTGATTGAGGGGGGGGGGGGCTGCCGCATATGCCACCCACTGGATGAGGAACATTGCCCCGTGGCTCCCCGAGTAGTGTCCACATCCCTCCCCGAGCTCTGTTACCCTGTTTGTGCGCCTGCCCGTGCGCAGGCGTGTGCCGGTGTATGTGTACACGCGTGCCCGTGGGTGGCATTGCCCCAGTCTCTCTGTTACGAGGGTGACTGCACTGCCACAACACTTGGTTGTCTGTGAAAGGGCTGGGTTCGCTCGCTGATGTCTCTTTTGATGGAGAAGGAATGGAGAGAGAGGATTGGCAACGATGGAATGCCCCAGACAGAAGCTGCTTTCATTCTGTATATTTTTACGGGTCCCTTTAAATTCAATAACAGGAGGAATGACGTAGCTTGTCCTCTGTCCTTGACAGAGCAGCAGAAGGTGGTGTAGAGTGTTGCCCCTCTGTGCCAGGAGGTGGGCACACTCACCTGGGTCATTAAAGCATTGCTGGGTTTGTTTCCACCATGAGCTCAGATGTTTCTGTTCTTTATTACCACGCTTGTGGATCATGCGGCTGGAAGTTTGTCTCTCGGTGACCGTGCAGTTGCCCAGGGGTCTCCCTTCTCGCTGGGTTCACGCCCTGTGCCCTGTGCCCAAAGATGTGCAGGTTAGGTGGATTGGCCATGCTAAATTGTCCCTTAGTGTCCAAAGATGTGTGGGTTAGGTGGATTGGCCATGCTAAATTGTCCCTTAGTGTCCAAAGATGTGCAGGTTAGGTGGATTGGCCATGCTAAATTGTCCCTTAGTGTCCAAAGATGTGTAGGTTAGGTGGATTGGCCATGCTAAATTGTCCCTTAGTGTCCAAAGATGTGTAGGTTAGGTGGATTGGCCATGCTAAATTGTCCCTTAGTGTCCAAAGATGTGTGGGTTATGTGGATTGGCCATGCTAAATTGTCCCTTAGTGTCCAAAGATGTGTAGGTTATGTGGATTGGCCATGCTAAATTGCCCTTTAGTGTCCAAAGATGTGTAGGTTAGGTGGATTGGCCATGCTAAATTGCCCCTTAGTGCCAAGGGGATTAGCAAGGTAAATACAAGAGGTTATAGAGCTTGGGCCTCACTGGGATAGCTGTCAGTGCAGACTCAATGGGCTGAATGGCCTTCCTCTGCGCTGTAGGGATTCTACCTCAGGTACCCTCCGAGCAGACCCAGTAGGTGGATCAGCCCACCCTGGGGTGCACCTTACCCTGGGCCGCTGCCTGACGGTGCCAGTGTGGGTTGGCGCTGGGCTACTGCAGCGACTGCTGAATGCTGACGTGAATGTGGTAGAGGAAATCTGGGTTGACTTCAACCAGGAAGCGGCGGAACTGCCTCTCTGAGCCATCGGCCTGCTTCACGATGATCAGCTGGAAAAGACAAGGAAAGGTGAGTGTATCCCCGGCACGAGCCCAGCCCGCAGTCTGAAAGGGGGTGAGGATACCTACCTTCAGGAACATGCCCCGTTCCTTACGGATGAGGTTGATTGTGTTACGAATTTGCCGAGAGCACGGATTGTCC
The DNA here is from genome assembly GCA_037974335.1 of Prionace glauca. Taxonomy (NCBI): domain Eukaryota; kingdom Metazoa; phylum Chordata; class Chondrichthyes; order Carcharhiniformes; family Carcharhinidae; genus Prionace; species Prionace glauca. The sequence goes on from CM075751.1 coordinate 15,470,557, forward strand.
AACACGGGCAGAGATCCCTGGGACAAAGAAAAGACACCTTTTATCACCTTTACTCGGTTATTAACACATTCTGCTATTTCACTCTCAGACAGTGCTGACCTTTATTCTGTTATTAACACATTCTGCTCCTTCAAATTCAGACAGTGCTGACCTTTATTCCGTTATGAACACTTTCTGCTATTTCACTCTCAGACAGCGCTGACCTTTATTCTGTTATTAACACATTCTGCTATTTCACTCTCAGGCAGTGCTGACCTTTATTCTGTTATGGACACTTTCTGCTATTTCTCTCTCAGACAGTGCTGACCTTTATTCTGTTATGAACACTTTCTGCTATTTCACTCTCAGACAGTGCTGACCTTTATTCCGTTATGAACACTTTCTGCTATTTCACTCTCAGACAGTGCTGACCTTTGTTCCGTTATGAACACATTCTGCCATTTCACTCTCAGACAGTGCTGACCTTTATTCCGTTATGAACACTTTCTGCTATTTCACTCTCAGACAGTGCTGACCTTTATTCTGTTATGAACACTTTCTGCTATTTCACTCTCAGACAGTGCTGACCTTTATTCTGTTATGAACACATTCTGCTATTTCACTCTCAGACAGTGCTGACCTTTATTCTGTTCTGAACACTTTCTGCTATTTCACTCTCAGACAGTGCTGACCTTTATTCTGTTATGAACACTTTCTGCTATTTCACTCTCAGACAGTGCTGACCTTTATTCTGTTATGAACACTTTCTGCTATTTCACTCTCAGACAGTGCTGACCTTTATTCTGTTATGAACACTTTCTGCTATTTCACTCTCAGACAGTGCTGACCTTTATTCTGTTATTAACACATTCTGCTATTTCACTCTCAGACAGTGCTGACCTTTATTCTGTTATAAACACTTTCTGCTATTTCACTCTCAGACAGTGCTGACCTTTATTCTGTTATAAACACTTTCTGCTATTTCACTCTCAGACAGTGCTGACCTTTATTCTGTTATGAACACTTTCTGCTATTTCACTCTCAGACAGTGCTGACCTTTATTCTGTTATGAACACTTTCTGCTATTTCACTCTCAGACAGTGCTGACCTTTATTCTGTTATGAACACTTTCTGCTATTTCACTCTCAGACAGTGCTGACCTTTATTCTGTTATGAACACTTTCTGCTATTTCACTCTCAGACAGTGCTGACCTTTATTCTGTTATGAACACTTTCTGCTATTTCACTCTCAGACAGTGCTGACCTTTATTCTGTTCTGAACACATTCTGCTATTTCACTCTCAGACAGTGCTGACCTTTATTCTGTTATGAACACTTTCTGCTATTTCACTCTCAGACAGTGCTGACCTTTATTCTGTTGTGAACACATTCTGCTATTTCACTCTCAGACAGTGCTGACCGTTATTCTGTTATTAACACTTTCTGCTGTTTCACTCTCAGGCAGTGCTGTCCTTTATTCTGTTATGAACACTTTCTGCTATTTCACTCTCAGACAGTGCTGACCTTTATTCTGTTATTAACACTTTCTGCTATTTCACTCTCAGACAGCGCTGACCTTTATTCTGTTATGAACACTTTCTGCTATTTCACTCTCAGACAGTGCTGACCTTTATTCTGTTATGAACACTTTCTGCTATTTCACTCTCAGACAGTGCTGACCTTTATTCTGTTATGAACACTTTCTGCTATTTCACTCTCAGACAGTGCTGACCTTTATTCTGTTATGAACACTTTCTGCTATTTCACTCTCAGACAGTGCTGACCTTTATTCTGTTATGAACACTTTCTGCTATTTCACTCTCAGACAGTGCTGACCTTTATTCTGTTCTGAACACATTCTGCTATTTCACTCTCAGACAGTGCTGACCTTTATTCTGTTATGAACACTTTCTGCTATTTCACTCTCAGACAGTGCTGACCTTTATTCTGTTGTGAACACATTCTGCTATTTCACTCTCAGACAGTGCTGACCGTTATTCTGTTATTAACACTTTCTGCTGTTTCACTCTCAGGCAGTGCTGTCCTTTATTCTGTTATGAACACTTTCTGCTATTTCACTCTCAGACAGTGCTGACCTTTATTCTGTTATTAACACTTTCTGCTATTTCACTCTCAGACAGCGCTGACCTTTATTCTGTTATGAACACTTTCTGCTATTTCACTCTCAGACAGTGCTGACCTTTATTCTGTTATGAACACTTTCTGCTATTTCACTCTCAGACAGTGCTGACCTTTATTCCGTTATGAACACTTTCTGCTATTTCACTCTCAGACAGTGCTGACCTTTATTCTGTTATGAACACTTTCTGCTATTTCACTCTCAGACAGTGCTGACCTTTATTCTGTTATGAACACATTCTGCTATTTCACTCTCAGACAGTGCTGACCTTTATTCTGTTATGAACACATTCTGCTATTTCACTCTCAGACAGTGCTGACCTTTATTCTGTTATGAACACTTTCTGCTATTTCACTCTCAGGCAATGCTGACCTTTATTCTGTTATGAACACTTTCTGCTATTTCACTCTCAGACAGTGCTGACCTTTATTCTGTTATTAACACATACTGCTGTTTCACTCTCAGACAGTGCTGACCTTTATTCTGTTATTTACACATTCTGCTATTTCACTCTCAGACAATGCTGACCTTTGTTCTGTTATTAACACTTTCTGCTATTTCACTCTCAGACAGTGCTGACCTTTATTCTGTTCTGAACACTTTCTGCTATTTCACTCTCAGACAGTGCTGACCTTTATTCTGTTCTGAACACTTTCTGCTATTTCACTCTCAGACAGTGCTGACCTTTATTCTGTTATTAACACTTTCTGCTATTTCGCTCTCAGACAGTGCTGACCTTTATTCTGTTCTGAACACTTTCTGCTATTTCACTCTCAGACAGTGCTGACCTTTATTCTGTTATTAACACTTTCTGCTATTTCACTCTCAGGCAGTGCTGACCTTTATTCTGTTATTAACACTTTCTGCTATTTCACTCTCAGGCAGTGCTGACCTTTATTCTGTTATTAACACATTCTGCTATTTCACTCTCAGACAGTGCTGACCTTTATTCTGTTATTAACACATTCTGCTATTTCACTCTCAGACAGTGCTGACCTTTATTCTGTTATGAACACTTTCTGCTATTTCGCTCTCAGACAATGCTGACCTTAGTTCTGTTACGAACACTTTCTGCTATTTCACTCTCAGACAGTGCTGACCTTAGTTCTGCAGTGAGCACCTTCTGCAGATTAAAGCTCAGCATCGTCCGAAAGCAAAATAGCCCTGGCTTGACACGGATTTCGGAGTGGCTGATTGACAGTGTGAGGCAGCGCAGATTGTCCCGCTGCGGGAGCTGAGCCCAGCCGTTCGGCCCCGAGTGGGGAATACTGACCACTCCCCAGCCCACCGCATTGAAGGAGGGAGGGCGCCCCGAAAACGTTCTGAATCCACTCCGCCAGCACCAGCATCCCGACCCAGAGGAAAAGGCTGAGTCTATCATCCAGCAGGGAGAATCCCTCGGGAGACAACTGCTGGGCCATGCTTCGTACTATCCGCGGTGCAGTCACCCAATTCCCATTCAGCTCCTGATTGAAGGCAGAGGAACGTGGGCAGGACATGGGTTAAACAAACTCCCCAGCGCCCCCCCCCCCGCCCCCCCAAACACAGTCACCATCCCTTTCCCCACCCCAGTGGGGAGGGGGGACAGTATTGGACAGTATCTGGTCTATCACACGCTCACTCCATTGAGTACAGGAATTGGCATGTTATGTTACAATGCCACAAGAGTTTGGTCAGGTCACACTGCGTTCTGGAAAGGATGTTCCTAAAAGGGGGGTGCCAAGAGGAATGTTACCGGGGCTGGAAAGATTTGAATTGTATGGAGAGACTGCGACTTTTTTTCCCGGAGCGTCGGAGGATGAGGGGGTGACCCTTATACATGTTAGAGTTTAGAAGAATGAGGGGAGATCTCATTGAGACGTACAAGATGATGAATGGGATGGATAGGATAGAGGTGGAGAGACTCTTCCCGCTCAAAAAAGACAGTAGGACTAGGGGGCACAGCCTCAAGATAAAGGGGGGGCGATTTAGAACGGAGTTGAGGAGGAACTTCTTCACTCAAAGGGTG
>CM075751.1:15479683-15581803 GCA_037974335.1 Prionace glauca
TAGTTTTTGTAATCTGCCACGTTTTTTTGCCCCGTACTCACCCAACCTCGTCGCGATCCCTCGGATCGTCCTCCCTACTCGCTATTGCTGCGTCACCTGCACCTTGGGAAAGGAAGGGGGGGGGGGAGGTGAAGGGTGGGGGTGGCGGGAGAGAGTCCTCTTCGAAAGGACGGATAAGATGGCTCAGCGCAAACAGCCATGACGGCGGCAGAAAGGGGGGACCGGATCCCCTCAGGCCCCAGCCTGGGGGATGCGGAGGAAGGAAGTGGGAGGGATTGAGGCCCCGAGTTGGGACAGGGTTGGCTGAGCTGGGAAAAGCTGTGGGGTGACGGGATCGTGGGACAAAAATGGGGAGAAGGATACCTTTCCTCGTGTGAACCTTCATGATGGCCTTGAATGCGACCACCTTCTGTACATCACTCCAGAACTGCTCTGCATCTCTGTCAGCCTGTGTTTCAGACCAAACAGACAAGTTAGCCGGATTGACAACCCCCACAGTTCAGAAGGAGGCCATTCGGCCCATCAAGCCCGTCCAATCCCGCCCAGCTCCCGTTCCCGTAACCCCCTTGTCTTTCCCCTGTTAAATTCCACCCCCACCTCCGCCGTCACTGAGGGACAGTTTAGCGTAGCCAATCAACCTCACCCGCACAGTGGCAGGGAAACCCACGCAGACACTGGGAGAATGTGCCAAACACCAAATGGACCCAAGCCAGGATTCGAACCCGGCTCCCTGGCGCTGTGAGGGCAGCAGTGCTAACCCACTGTGCCAGCACGCTGCAAAATACCACGAGGCCTGGATAGAATGAACGTGGAGAGGATTTTTCCACTAGTAGGAGAAACTAGACCCAGAGGGCACAACCTCAGGATGAACGGATGATCCTTTAAAACAGAGATGAGGAGGAATTTCTTCAGCCAGAGAGTGGGGAATCTGTGGAACTCTTTGCCGCAGAAGGCTGTGGAGCCGGGTCATTGAGTGACAGCTGCCTCACAGCGCCAGGGACCCAGGTTCGATTCCGGCCTCGGTTCGCCGCCTGTGTGGAGTTTGCACATTCTCCCCGTGTCTGCGTGGGTTTCCTCCGGGTGCTCCGGTTTCCTCCCACACTCCAAAGCTGTGTGTGTGTGTTAGGTGGATTGCCCGTGTTAAATTGACCCTGATTGTCAGAGGGAATGAGGAGGGTAAATAAATGTGGGGTTACGGGGATAGCACCTGGGTGGGAGTGTTGTCAGTGCAGACTCGATGGGCCAAATGGCCCCTCTCTGCGCTGTAGATGGGCAATAAATGCTGGCCCAGGCAGTGACACCCATGTCCCAGGAATTAATTTTTAAAAATATAAGCCTACTTGTGCCGAATAAATAAGCCTTAAACTTTAACTTCTACGTGCCAATAATAAATTAAATCAAAAACTAGGGATGGGGATAAACACTGGCCAGCCAGCAAAGCCCGTGTTCCATAAATAAATTAACCCAAACAGTTCAAGTGTGGTGTTATATATTTAAATGGTTGTGTGATTGCTTTCAGAGCTGGTCACATGATTTGACGGTGATGTCACTGGGGTGATTCCTGTTCCATTTCATTTTCTACTATTTCAGCTCCTCAATAAACCTCTTGGTGTTATTTTGAATCTCCACGTGCAAACCGAACGAAAGAACATAAGAAATAGGAGCAGGAGTAGGCCATCTGGCCCTTCGAGCCTGCCCCGCCATTCAATAAGATCATGGCTGATCTGTCGTGACTCAGCTCCACCTTCCCGCCCTCTCCCCATAACCCTTAATCCCCTCTCTTATCAAAAACCCATCAACCCGTTTCTTAAAAATATTTAGCGAGGCAGCCTCCACCACTTCAACGGGCAGAGAATTCCAGAGATTCACCACCCTTTGAGTGAAGAAGTTCCTCCTCAACTCTGTTCTAAACCACCCCCCCTTTATCTTGAGGCTGTGCCCCCTAGTCCTAATGTCTTTTTTGAGCGGGAAGAGTCTCTCCACCTCTATCCTATCCATCCCATTCATCATCTTATACGTCTCAATGAGATCTCCCCTCATTCTTCTAAACTCTAACGAGTACAAGCCTAGTTTATTCAGCCTCTCCTCATAGCTCAATCCCCTCAACTCTGGTATCAGCCGAGTAAACCTCCTCTGCACTCCCTCCAGGGCCAAAATATCCTTGCGCAGGTGTGGCGCCCAAAACTGCACACAGTACTCCAGCTGCGGCCTCACCAATGCCCTATACAGCTGCAGCAAGACCTCCCTACTTTTATATTCAATCCCCTTCGCTATGAAGGCCAGCATCCCATTCACCTTCCTGACCACCTGCTGCACCTGCAAGCTGGGTTTTTGCGACTCATGCACAAGGACCCCGAGGTCCCTCTGCACCGTCGCCTGCTGCAGTTTTTCGCCCCGTAAGTAATAGTCCTTCCTACCATTCCTCCTACCAAAGTGGACCACCTCACACTTGCCAATATTAAATTCCATTTGCCATTTCCTGGCCCATTCGCCCAGCCTATCTTGATCCTTCTGCAGACTCTCCACACCCTCCGCACAATTTGCCTTTCCCCCAATCTTGGTGTCATCAGCAAATTTCGACACCCTGCACTCGGTTCCCTCCTCCAGATCATCTATATAAATGGTAAATAGCTGAGGCCCCAGCACCGACCCCTGGGGCACCCCACTAGTCACCAACCGCCAATCCGAATAGCATCCATTGACCCCCACTCTCTGCCTCCTATTTGACAGCCAATCCTCTATCCACGCTAACACCCTACCCCCAACTCCATGTCCCCTGACCTTCTGCAATAACCTCTTGTGAGGTACCTTGTCAAACGCCTTCTGAAAATCCAGAAAGACCACATCCACCAGCTCTCCTCTATCCACTGCCCCAGACACATCCTCATAGAACTCCAGTAAATTTGTCAGACACGACTTCCCTTTAATGAAACCGTGTTGCGTCCGCCCTATCAAGCAATTCCCCTCAAGATGCCTCGCTATTTCCTCCTTAATGACGGTTTCTAACATTTTACCTACCACAGACGTTAAACTAACCGGCCTATAATTCCCCGCCTTTTGCCTGGCACCCTTCTTAAACAACGGCGTAACATTAGCCGTTTTCCAATCTTCCGGCACTTCCCCGGAATCCAGCGACGTCTGGAAAATAACCACCAAGGCATCCACTATCACCTCCGCCATTTCTTTCAGAACCCTCGGATGCATTCCATCCGGTCCTGGGGACTTGTCCACAATCAGCCCCTCCAGTCTGTCGAGCACCACCTCTCTAGTAACAGTAATGTCATTAAGACCCTCCATTCCTACCACCTTTCCATCGCTAACACCCGGCAAATTATTCACGTCCTCCTCCGTGAAGACAGAAACAAAGAAGTTATTCAAGACCTTAGCCATATCCCTATCCCCTACCACTAGCTCCCCTTTCTCATCCTCTAAAGGACCAACGTTTACCCTAGCCAGCCTCTTCCTTTTTATATATTTATAAAAACTCTTGCTATCCTTTTTTATATTAAGTGCTAGCCCAGCCTCATAGCTTCTCCTACCCTCCTTTATCAATTTCTTTGTCAATCTTTGTTGACATTTAAACCTTTCCCAATCCTCTTCTCGCCCACTGCTCTTAGCTACTCTAAACTCCTCCGCTTTTAATTTAACACTTTCCTTCACCTCCTTCGTTATCCACGGCTTATTACCTCTCCTCCGACTGCCCTTTTTAACCATCGGAATAAATTTCTGCTGAGCACCAAGAAAGATCTCCTTAAAGATCCTCCACTGCTCCTCAGCAGACCTACCTTCCAACGCACTCCCCCAGTCCACATTCGCAATTCTTCTCTCATCCTACCATACTCCCCTCTGTTCAAACAAAGGACGAGTGTCTGGGAACCCACTTTCTCCTCCTCCATCTGCACCAGAAACTCCACCATACAATGATCACTCTCTCCAAGAGGATCCTTCACCGCAAGGTCCCTAATTCTACCCGCCTCATTACATAGCACCAGATCCAAGATAGCTCACTCCCTCGTCGGCTCCAACACACACTGTTCAAGGAAATTATCCCGGCAGCATTCCAAGAACTCCTCCTCGAGCCCACCTCGTCCAACATGGGTCGACCAATCAATATGCAGATTGAAATCTCCCATAACTACTGCCGTCCCATTCCTGCACGCTGCACTTATTTGCGCGTTAACAGCCCGCCCCACCTCCAGATCATTATTCGGGGGCCTATAGACGACACCCACTAGCGTCTTCCTCCCTTTTCTGTTCCTAATCTCCACCCACAACGATTCCACTTTCTGCTCCTTGGCTCCGATATCATCCCTTGCTACCACCCTGATGCTATCCTTAATCAGCAGAGCTACGCCACCCCCTCTTTCCTCCTGCTTATCCTTCCTAAACACTTGATAACCCTGTACATTCATCTCCCAGTCCCTGTCACCTTGCAGCCACGTCTCTGTAATGGCCACCAGATCGTATCCATTTGTGTCGATCTGCGCCATCAGCTCATCCACTTTATTCCGAATGCTTCGTGCATTCAGATAAAGCGCTTTCATCCCAGCCTTCACCTGGACCCTACTTGCCGTAACGCCACCAATTGGGACATCCTTGGCCTCTTCCCTTACCTGTACCCTATCCTTAACTTTAGACCTCATAGCGTCACCTACCCTCGCACCCTCCCCCCCCTAATTAGTTTAAAGCCCTGTCTACAGTCCTCTTTACTCGATTCGCCAGCACTCTGGTCCCAGCATGATTCAGACCAACCCCATCCTGCCCGAACAGGTCCCACCTACCCCAATACTGGTGCCAATGTCCCATAAATTCGAACCTATTCCTCCCACACCAATCCCTGAGCCACCCATTTACTTCCTTTATCCTATCAACCCTACGCCCGTCTGCCCTCGGTTCAGGCAGTAGCCCAGATGACCTATCCCAATGACCTTTTCCCCCTTTTATGTTCAGTTGTAGAAAAAACACATCTTGTATACCATTTGCTTTTACAACCTGGGCCTCATACATTCCTTCAGGATGTGGTGTATGTTTCACTGCACACCATACATCTGGTGTTATTCCTACAACACAGGCAGTTTCTTTATTGTCCCTGACTATTAGCAGCAGCGAATTTTATGTCCTATGTTTGTGACTAAATTCACAGTTGTTTCCGTAATGTGGGTTATCAATGTGCCTGACTATATCCAGTCTACCTAACTTTAGGCTATTTTTCTATGGTGTACAGATATATGTGTTAACAGCATCTTTACCTGTTGCTCACAGTTTAGGGGTTTAAATAAGAGGCAGAAAAGACAAGTTGGGCAGAAAGGCCTGTTTTCATGCTGTAAACATCTGTGACTCTATGTCTCGAAGTGGGGAAAATTAAATTCCAGACTGGTGCAGACAGGGATCAACTGGGGTTTTAACTAGGATTTGACCATTATTGACCATTTTCTTGTCAATGGGAAAACGGAACTCCAGGCTGGAGCGTTACTGGGAGCAGTGGGGTTTTATCCGGGATTTGCCCAGTTCTGACCATTTTATCCAAACTGGACTATTTTTCTCTGGGAAAATATAACCCAAGGCTGGTCCATACCGGATCATTTGGGATTTTAACTGGGATTTGGCCATTACTGAACTGTTCTTTTGTGTTGTCCAAACTGGGACAACAGTTTTAATCTGGGAGAATGGAACACCGGACTGGACCATCCCGGGACCATTTGGGATTTTAACTGAGATTGGACCAATTTTAAATTATATTTTGGATGGTCCAAACTTGTTTTTATATATGAGCTTATAGTGCTGGGATTATTAGGGATTTAAAGTTGGATTTGACCTGTTTTTTTCATTGTGTTTTTAATCTGAGGGGGATCCAGCACAGGGAAGAGGGGCCGAATGTCCAGTTCCTGGCCTGATTGTCCTGAGGTGCAAGAGGGAGACGGGGGGGAGGGGCTAGTGAGGGGCGGGGGCTATGGAGGGGCGGGGTTATGGAGGGGCGGGGCTAGGGAGAGCCGGGGCTGTGTAGAGGAGGGGCTTAATGAAGGGTGAGGCCGGGGAGGCGGGACTAGGGAGGGCGGGGCTCGGAAGGGGCGCGGCTAGGGAAGGGCAGGGCCAGGGAGGGGGCGGGACTAGGGATGGGAGGAACCCTGGGGGGAGAAGGAGGGGAAGGGGCGGGACCTGCGTCTGGTTGATAGCCGCTGCGGGCAATGGGCGTCACAGACGCGATGACGTCGCGGAGGGAGGGACGGGGTGCTGGGCGGAGGCGCGGTGGGCGGAGCTGAGGCGGGCCGGCGTCTCCATGGTGACGGGGCCTGGTTCTGTTTGGGAGGCCTGGCGCTGGATGGAATGGTAAAGTACTGCAGTAACGGCACGGCGAGCAGGGAGAGTCCTTCGTCACCCTCACTGGGCACATCGCATGGCAGAGGACAGGCTGAGCTCAGCCTGGCTGCAGCTTCACTCTGTCATGATGTGGGTATGCCGGCGTTGGACTGGCGTAAACACAGTAAAAAGTCTGACAGCACCAGGTTCACCAGGTTTTAGTCCAATCTATTTATTAGATAATATTCTGATAATTTGAGAACCGATAATTTGAGAATATTATCAAATAAATCGGTTGGACTCAACCTGGTGCTTCACTCAGTGTCAGGATACCGTTATGGCTGGGGGAGAGGGGGAGAGGGAGGGGAGAGAGGGAGAGGGGAGGGGGAGAGAGGGAGGGGGGAGGGGGAGAGGGGGAGAGGGGGAGGGAGAGAGGGAGGGGGGAGGGAGAGAGAGGGAGGGGGGAGGGGGAGAGAGAGGGAGGGGGAGGGGGAGAGAGAGGGAGGGGAGAGGGGGAGGGGGAGAGGGGGAGGGGGAGAGGGGGAGGGGGAGAGAGGGAGGGGGGAGGGGGAGAGAGGGAGGGGGGAGGGGGAGAGAGGGAGGGGGGAGGGGGAGGGGGGGAGGGGGAGAGAGGGAGGGGGGAGGGGGAGGGGGAGGGAGGGGGAGGGAGGGGGGAGGGGGAGGGGGAGGGAGGGGGGAGGGGGAGGGGAGGGAGGGGGGAGGGGGAGAGGGGGAGGGGAGAGAGGGAGGGGGGAGGGGGAGAGAGGGAGGGGGGAGGGGGAGAGAGGGAGGGGGAGAGGGGAGGGGAGAGAGGGAGGGGAGAGGGGGAGAGAGGGAGGGGAGAGAGGGAGGGGAGAGAGGGAGGGGAGAGGGGGAGGGGGAGAGAGGGAGGGGGGAGGGGGAGAGAGGGAGGGGGGAGGGGGAGAGAGGGAGGGGGGAGGGGGAGAGAGGGAGGGGGGAGGGGGAGAGAGGGAGGGGGGAGGGGGAGAGAGGGAGGGGGGAGGGGGAGAGAGGGAGGGGGGAGGGGGAGAGAGGGAGGGGGGAGAGGGGGAGGGGAGAGAGGGAGGGGGGAGGGGGAGAGAGGGAGGGGGGAGAGAGGGAGGGGGGAGAGGGGGAGGGGGGGGAGGGGGAGAGAGGGAGGGGGAGAGAGGGAGGCGGGAGGGGGAGAGGGGGAGGGGGAGAGAGGGAGGGGGGAGGGGGAGAGAGGGAGGGGAGAGAGGGAGGGGAGAGGGGGAGGGGGAGAGAGGGAGGGGGGAGGGGGAGAGAGGGAGGGGGGAGGGGGAGAGAGGGAGGGGGGAGGGGGAGAGAGGGAGGGGGAGAGAGGGAGGGGGAGAGGGGGAGGGGGGAGAGGGGGAGGAGGGGGGAGGGGGAGAGAGGGAGGGGGGAGGGGGAGAGAGGGGAGGGGGGAGGGGGAGAGAGGGGAGGGGGAGAGGGAGGAGGGGAGGGGGAGAGGGAGGAGGGGAGGGGGAGAGGGAGGAGGGGAGGGGAGAGGGAGGAGGGGAGGGGGAGAGGGAGGAGGGGAGGGGGGAGAGGGAGGAGGGGGGAGGGGAAGAGAGGGAAGGGAGGGGGAGGGGAAGAGAGGGAGGGGAGGGGGAGGCGAGGGGAGGGGAGGGGGAGGGGAGGGGAAGAGAGGGGAGGGGAAGAGAAGGGAGGGGGAGGGAGGGGAAGAGGGGGAGGGGAGGGGAAGAGGGGGAGGGGAGGGGGGGAAGAGGAGGGGGAGGGAGGCGGGGGGAGGGGAGGGGGGGAGGGGGAGGGGGGGAGGGGGGAGGGGGAGGGGAGGGGGGGAGGAGGAGGGGGAGGAGGAGGGGGGGGGGAGGAGGGAGGGGAGGGGGGGAGGAGGAGGGAGGGGAGGGGGGGAGGAGGAGGGGGAGGGGAGGGGGGAGGAGGGGGGAAAGAGGGGGGAGGGGAGGGGGGGAAAGAGGGGGAGGGGAGGGGGGAAGAGGGGGAGGGGAGGGGGGGAAGAGGGGGAGGGGAGGGGGGGAAGAGGGGGAGGGGAGGGGGGGAAGAGGGGGAGGGGAGGGGGGGAAGAGGGGGAGGGGAGGGGGGGAAGAGGGGGAGGGGAGGGGAGGGGGGGGGAGGGGAGGGGGGGAAGAGGGAGGGGGAGGAGGAGGAGGGGGGGAGGGGGAGAGGAGGGGGGGAGGGGGAGGAGGAGGGGGAGGGGAGGGGGGGAAGAGGGAGAGGGGAGGGGGGGAAGAGGGAGAGGGGAGGGGGGGAAGAGGGGGAGGGGAGGGGGGGAAGAGGGGGAGGGGAGGGGGGGAAGAGGGGGAGGGGAGGGGGGGAAGAGGGGGAGGGGAGGGGGGGAAGAGGGGGAGGGGAGGGGGGGAAGAGGGGGAGGGGAGGGGGGGAAGAGGGGGAGGGGAGGGGGGGAAGAGGGGAGGGGAGGGGGGGAAGAGGGGGAGGGGGGGAAGAGGGGGAGGGGAGGGGGGGAAGAGGGGGAGGGGAGGGGGGGAAGAGGGGGAGGGGAGGGGGGAAGAGGGGGAGGGGAGGGGGGAAGAGGGGGAGGGGAGGGGGGGAAGAGGGGGAGGGGAGGGGGGGGGAAGAGGGGGAGGGGAGGGGGGGGAAGAGGAGGAGGGGAGGGGGGGAAGACGGGGGAGGGGGAGGGGGGGAAGAGGGGGAGGGGAGGGGGGGGAAGAGGGGGAGGGGAGGGGAGGGGGGGGAAGAGGGGGAGGGGAGGGGGGAAGAGGGGGAGGGGAGGGGGGAACAGGGGGAGGGGAGGGGGGAAGAGGGGGAGGGGGGGGAGGGGGGGAAGAGGGGGAGGGGAGGGGGGGCGGAGGGGGACGGGGAGGGGGGGGAGGGGGGGAGGAGGGGGAGGGAGGGGGGGGAGGAGGAGGGGGAGGGGAGGGGGGGGAGGAGGAGGGGGAGGGGAGGGGGGGGGAGGAGGAGGGGGAGGGGAGGGGGGGAAGAGGGGGAGGGGAGGGGGGGAAGAGGGGGAGGGGAGGGGGGAAGAGGGGGAGGGGGGGGTGGGGGATGAGTGGGAGAGGGGTGAGTGGGAGGGGGGTGAGTGGGGCGGGGGGGAGAGGGGAGAGAGTGGGGGGGCTCGGTGCACGAGGGAGAGTGGGGGGTGGGCTCGGTGCACGAGGGAGAGTGGGGGGTGGGCTCGGTGCACGGGGGAGAGTGGGGGGTGGGCTCGGTGCACGGGGGAGAGTGGGGGGTGGGCTCGGTGCACGGGGGAGAGTGGGGGGTGGGCTCGGTGCACGGGGGAGAGTGGGGGGTGGCTCGGTGCACGGGGAGAGTGGGGGGGTGGGCTCGGTGCACGGGGAGAGTGGGGGGTGGGCTCGGTGCACGGGGAGAGTGGGGGGTGGGCTCGGTGCACGGGGATAGTGGGGGGGCTCGGTGCACGGGGAGGGAACATGGAGAGAGGGGCTCGGTGCACGGGGTGAGTGGGGGGGCTCGGTGCACGGGGAGGGAACATGGAGAGAGGGGCTCGGTGCACGGGGTGAGTGGGGGGGGCTCGGTGCACGGGGAGAGTGGGGGGTGGGCTCGGTGCACGGGGAGAGTGGGGGGGTGGGTTCGGTGCACGGGGAGAGTGGGGGGGGCTCAGTGCACGGGGAGAGTGGGGGGTGGGCTCGGTGCACGGGGAGAGTGGGGGGTGGGCTCGGTGCACGGGGAGAGTGGGGGGGTGGGCTCGGTGCACGGGGAGAGTGGGGGGGCTCGGTGCACGGGGAGGGAACATGGAGAGAGGGGCTCGGTGCAAGGGGTGAGTGGGGGGGGCTCGGTGCACGGGGAGAGTGGGGGGTGGGCTCGGTGCACGGGGAGAGTGGGGGGTGGGCTCGGTGCACGGGGAGAGTGGGGGGTGGGCTCGGTGCACGGGGAGAGTGGGGGGTGGGCTCGGTGCACGGGGAGAGTGGGGGGTGGGCTCGGTGCACGGGGAGAGTGGGGGGGCTCGGTGCACGGGGAGGGAACATGGAGAGAGGGGCTCGGTGCACGGGGTGAGTGGGGGGGCTCGGTGCACGGGGAGAGTGGGGGGTGGGCTCGGTGCACGGGGAGAGTGGGGGGGTGGGCTCGGTGCACGGGGAGAGTGGGGGGTGGGCTCGGTGCACGGGGAGAGTGGGGGGGGCTCGGTGCACGGGGAGAGAACATGGAGAGAGGGGCTCGGTGCACGGGGAGAATGGGGGGGGCTCGGTGCACGGGGAGAGTGGGGGGTGGGCTCGGTGCACGGGGAGAGTGGGGGGTGGGCTCGGTGCACGGGGAGAGTGGGGGGGCTCGGTGCACGGGGAGGGAACATGGAGAGAGGGGCTCGGTGCACGGGGTGAGTGGGGGGGGCTCGGTGCACGGGGAGAGAACATGGAGAGAGGGGCTCGGTGCACGGGGAGAGTGGGGGGGGCTCGGTGCACGGGGAGAGTGGGGGGTGGGCTCAGTGCACGGGGAGAGTGGGGGGGTGGGCTCGGTGCACGGGGAGAGTGGGGGGGTGGGCTCGGTGCACGGGGAGAGTGGGGGGGCTCGGTGCATGGGAGGGAACATGGAGAGAGGGGCTCGGTGCACGGGGTGAGTGGGGGGGGCTCGGTGCACGGGGAGAGTGGGGGTGGGCTCGGTGCACGGGGGAGAGTGGGGGGGTGGGCTCGGTGCACGGGGAGAGTGGGGGTGGCTCGGTGCACGGGGAGAGTGGGGGTGGCTCGGTGCACGGGGAGAGTGGGGGGTGGGCTCGGTGCACGGGGGAGAGTGGGGGGTGAGCTCGGTGCACGGGGAGAGTGGGGGGTGGGCTCGGTGCACGGGGAGAGTGGGGGGTGGGCTCGGTGCACGAGGAGAGTGGGGGGTGGGCTCGGTGCACGGGGAGAGTGGGGGGTGGGCTCGGTGCACGGGGAGAGTGGGGGTTGGGCTCGGTGCACGGGGAGAGTGGGGGGGCTCGGTGCACGGGGAGGGAACATGGAGAGAGGGGCTCGGTGCACGGGGTGAGTGGGGGGGGCTCGGTGCACGGGGAGAGAACATGGAGAGAGGGCTCGGTGCACAGGGAGAGTGGGGGGGCTCGGTGCACGGGGAGAGTGGGGGGGGGCTCGGTGCACGGGGAGAGTGGGGGGGGCTCAGTTCACGGGGAGAGTGGGGGGGGGCTCGGTGCACGGGGAGGGGACATGGGGAGAGGGGCTCGGTGCACGGGGAGAGTGGGGGGGGCTCGGTGCACGGGGAGGGGACATGGGGAGAGGGGCTCGGTGCATGGCTCAGAGACACAGATCATGCTGCAATTTCAACTGCATTGAAGAGGGTCAAGTCACCTTATTGAGACAGGGCACAGAACGTGACTAAAGGAAACCGCGCCTTCAACACCCCTCCCCATCCCATTCATTTCATCCTGGGTGAAATGCTGTAGCCAATTTGCACACAGCAATATAATGTTACAGTCATAGCTAGGGTGTAGAGAAAGATCAGCTTAGTACGAGGAGGTCCATTCAAAAGTCTGATGGCGGCAGGGAAGAAGCTGTTTTTGAGTTGGTTGGTATGTGACCTCAAATCACGTGCTCACTGTGTAGAGAAAGGTGGAAGATTGTATTTATCAAGTCCTCGGAGAGTTTGTGGATGGGTCACTGTGGTTTGGGCGTTCCCGATGTGTAGGTTAGACATGAGAGGGATTGGCCATGCTAAATTGCCCCTTAGTTTGATTTGATTTATTATTGTCACATGTATTAGTATGCAGTGAAAAGTATTGTTTCTTGCACACTATACAGACAAAGCATACCGTACATAGGGAAGGGGTGCTTAGTGTCCAAAGATGTATGGGCTAGGTGGATTAGTCATGCTAAATTATCCCTTGGTGTCAGGGGGATTAGCAGGGTAAATATGAGGTTACAGGATAGATGTTGGGATTATAGTTGGTGCAGGCTTGATAGACAAAATGGTTGTCTCCTGCACTGTAGGGATTCTGTAATTTCGCACCCCCCCCCCCCCCCCGCGCCTCAAAATAAAGTACTTTGTGGTCAGTTTTGTCCATGCGAAATGCCGCAGCCAGTTTCCATGCAGTAAGGTGCTGCAATCAATTAATCAGATCTTCCAGAGTAGGTAAACGTGATTTGATTTATTGTTGTCACGTATATTAGTTTACAGTGAAAAGTATTGTTTATTGCGCACTGTACAGACAAAGTATGCCGTTCATAGAGAAGGAAAGGAGAGGGTGCAGAATGTAGTGTTACAGTCATAGCGAGGGTGTAGAGAAGGATCAACTTTGTGCGAGCAGCAAGGAAGAAGCTGTTCTTGAGGCAGTTGGTACGTGACCTCAGATTTCGTATCATTTTCCTGATGGAAGAAGGTGTCACGTGCTCACTGTGTGGTCCTTAATTATTCTGTCTGCTTTTCTTCCGAGGCAGCGGAAAGTACAGACGGAGTCTAATGATGGGAGGCTGGTTTGCGTGATGGATTGGACTTTGTTCACGACCTTTTGTGGGTATTTTTGTGGTCTTGGGCAGAGCAGGAGCCGTACCAAGCTGTGATACATCCAGAAAGAATGCTTTCTATGGTACATCTATAAAAATTAGCAAGAGTCCGAGCTGACATGTCTTAGTCTCCTGAGAAAATAGAGGCATTGGTGGACTTTATTAATTATAGCTTCAGTGTGGAGGGACCAGGACAGATTGTTGGTGATTTGGGAATCTAGAAACCTGAAGCTTTTGACCATTTCCTCGTTGATGTAGACAGGAGATGCCTTCCACTATACTTCCTGAAGTCCATAACTATTTCCTTCATTTACTGACATTGAGGGAGAGATTATTGTCATGATGCCAGTTCACCAGATTCTCTATTTCATCCCTATATGTCATTGTTTGAGATGCGACCTACAACAGTAATGTCATCAGCAAACGTGAAAATCAGGTTGGAGGGGAATCTGGTCACACAGTCTCATAGGTGTATAAGGAGTAAAGTAAGGAGCTGAGAACATAGCCTTGTGGGGCACCAGTGTTGAGGATGAATGTGGAGGAGGTGTTGTTGCCTGTCCTTAGAGATTGCGGTCTGTGAGTTAGGAATCCAGTCACAGAGGGAGGATCTGAGCCCCAGACCATGCAGTTTGGAGATGAGTTTTAAGGGAATATTGGTGTTGAAGGCTGAGCTGCGGTCGATAAATAGGAGTCTAACATGGGTGTCTTTGTTATCTAGGTGTTCCAGGGTTGAGTGCAGGGCCATGGAGATGGCGTCTGTTATGGATCTGTTGCGGCGATAGGTGAACTCTAGTGGATCCAGGCATGGAGTTGATTCGCGCCACGAGTAACCTTGCGAAGCACTTCATAATGACAGATGTCAGAGCCACAGGGTAATAGCTATCTCAAACTTACTTAAATCATGTGTTTCATCTTGTGTGCTGTACTCAAGTCTAGATACCACACTTCAGGGAAGAACGCCAAGGCTTTGGAGAGCGAGCAGAAGAGGTTTGTGTGAGGTAACACGTTTTGGAAGGTCCAAAGTATGTAGGATTTATACAGTAAATGGTAGAACCCTTCAGAGTATTGCCGGGCAGAGAGATCTGGGCATAAGTGCCCACCCATCACTGAAAGTAGCAATGCAGGTGGATAAGGTAGTCAAGAAGGCATACAGCATGCTTGCCTTCGTCGATCAGGGCATTGTGTAAAAATTGGCAGGTCATGCTCAGCTGTACAGAACCTTAGTTCGGCCTCATTTAGGTTATTGTGTTCAATTCTGGTCACCGCACGACCGGCAGGATGTGGATGTTTTGGAGAGGGTACAGAAGTGATTTACCAGGAGAGATTGGTTTGTTCTCACTGGAACGATGCAGGTTGAGGGTGGAGGAGGGTGACCTGATGGAGGTGTACAAGATTACAAGGGGCATGGACAAGTGGATAGTCAGCTGCTCTTTCCTAGGGTGGAAAAGTCAAGTACTCGGGGACATGGGTTTAAGATGCCTGCGGAAAAGTTTTTAGAGGAGATGTGCAAGGCAAGTTTTTTAAACAGAGGGCGATGAATGTCTGGAAGGCGCTGCCCGGGGAGGTGGTGGGAGCAGGTACAATAGTGATATTTAAGGGGCAACTGGGTGAATACATGAATAGGATGGGAATGGAAGGATACAGACTCAGTAAGGGCATTCGGTTTTAGTTTAGGCAGGCATCATGATGGGCTCAGGCTTGGAGGGTTACCAGTCTTGTGTCCTTAACGGCTGCTGAGGTGATACCTGCAGTTCATCCTACAGGTCATTCATACTGAAAGTCACGGAGGGGAAGGAGCTCCATTTCGAGTCCATGGAACATAGGACATAGAACCATACAGTGCAGAAACAGGCCCTTCGGCCCATCAAGTCTGCACCGAACACAATCCCACCCAGAACCTATCCCCACACATTTACCTGCTAATCCCGCTAACCTACACATCCCAGGACACTAAGGGGCAATTTTAGCATAGCCAATGAACCTAACCCGCACATCTTTGGACTGTGGGAGGAAACCGGAGCACTCGGAGAAAACCCACGCAGACACGAGGAGAATGTGCAAACTCCACACAGACAGTGACCCGAGCCGGAAATCGAACCCAGGACCCTGGAGCTGTGAAGCAGCAGTGCTAACCACTGTGCTACCGTGCCGCCCTGGAGGGATAGCACTGTTAAGAATGTGGGAAGTGGGAGCTGGAGTTAGCCTCTGAGCCGACTCTGCCTTTTACACCTTAACTCCACCTCCCTGTGAGCAAATTGTTCTGCCTGGGGTGTCAAATCCATTGGGCGGATGGTGAGTCTTGTCTGTAATGGAGAGTTGTTCAGTATTCAGCAGGTGAGTAGAACATAAGAACATAAGAAATAGGAGCAGGAGTAGGCCATCTGGCCCTTCGAGCCTGCCCCGCCATTCAATAAGATCATGGCTGATCTGTCGTGACTCAGCTCCACCTTCCCGCCCTCTCCCCATAACCCTTAATCCCTTCTCTTATCAAAAACCCATCAACCCGTTTCTTAAAAATATTTAGCGAGGCAGCCTCCACCACTTCAATGGGCAGAGAATTCCAGAGATTCACCACCCTTTGAGTGAAGAAGTTCCTCCTCAACTCTGTTCTAAACCGCCCCCCCTTTATCTTAAGGCTGTGCCCCCTAAACCTACTGTCTTTTTTGAGCGGGAAGAGTCTCTCCACCTCTATCCTATCCATCCCATTCATCATCTTATACGTCTCAATGAGATCTCCCCTCATTCTTCTAAACTCTAACGAGTAGCCATGTAGGAATCTCTCTGCCTTGCACTGGGGCTAGGACTAACATAGGCCAGATATTCCTCATCAAATTTGTTGCGTTGCCTCTCCTTCTGTTTAACCCAAATTCTCTCTTTTCTTTCAAGGCAGTAACTCTGGTGGGATAGCAGTCCAGGAACAGGAATCCTGTTGGAATTTTCCCTTCCTGGAACAGAGGCACCGAGTCAAATTGCAGTGTCAAACTGATGAGGCCAGGTAATGCGGCAACAAAAACCTATTTTTAAAATGCCTTTTTTGCGTTTCCTTCAGTAAATGCGTTGCTCTAAAACTCACACCAGGACAATACATATTTGTAAGTCTCTTTTTAGATGTGCTGTGATGTTGCTTACTGTACCTTTTAACTTATGCTCACCGTGTGAGCTGATTGCATTGTTGGTCAGTGCAAAAAACAGCTCAGGTGACAGGGATTTTATTTCCAGTTTCCATTTGGAGCTGCAGGTTGGAGTTTTGAGTTTTAGAAGGGTCAGCATGCTTAAAGAAGTGTTTTCCCTCTCTTCCTGTTGTTTCGAAAATCCTACTGGTTTCTTGAAGGGTGAAAATCTGGGAGCGGGGGCTGGAGCCTGTCTGGTGTTTTGGGTGTCTTGTCTTCAAACTGTTCTCAGTCTCAAGAGCACTTGACTGCAGGATTCAACTAATGGCCTTGATGCCATTAGTTAGTCTGTGCTGCATGAAATCTATGAAAAAGGGTCTCAGAGGTTTGTTTTGACTCGGATTATATATATTCATTACAGATTATACATCGTCATGATTGTTGGTATTGATAAAAATTCTTGCAAATTTTCTTGCTATACATGTTAACGATATTCTGAAGTGAACTTTGTTTGATTAAAAGCTCCCTCGTCGGTCACTTGAATCACACCTGAAGTGAACTACACCACACTTATCCTAGCCAAATTCTAAATGCAAAGCTTATGATTCAGACAGGTTCCATCAAACATTTTCCCACTTGAACCATATCAGTGCTCAGCGACTATTTCTAACAAAAACGGACTTGCTGAAAAAAATGTTGGTTTATTTACAGAGACATGGACTCGGTTGAAAGTCAACTGGAGCTCCTTTTGAAGGGAGGGGGCATCGAGATGCAAGAGTATGACTCGCCCCTGGAGGAAGTGGTACCGGTAACTGTGCGGAAGACAGTTTGCTACATTGTCGCTGCGGTAATACTGAACGAGCAGGTAAGAGGTTAACCTTGCTCAGCCAAGTTTGGGCACAGGGAAGAGCAGGATTGACGACACATCATTCCGGGATTGCAGAATCTTCCGGCGAGACGCGGAGGGGGTAAAAGAGGAAGGGGCATTGCGTTGAGGAGTCAGTTGCTGCAATAAGGAGGGGCAAAGTTGTGTGGATTGAGCTAAGGAATCAAAAGGGGCCAGCCACGTTGCTAGAGACCTCCAGATAGCCAGAGGGATATTGATGAGCAATAGGGGAGGCGATGGCCTAGTGGGAAAAATATCAGGCATGATGGAGCAGGCTTGATGGCCTGAGTGGTCTAATTCTGCTCCTATATTTTATGCTCTTCTGAGAAGGGTGTCAGGCTAAACATCAGAAATACTGTGCGATTCCGCAATTCACATGAAATGTCACTGCACCGGGGCAGCTTTGACTCGAGTCGCAGAGAGAGGCACACTTACCCAAAGTTTGTTGTTGAATTCTAGAACAGAGAAGTCTTAGACCGTGCGACTAACGGCACCTTGTTTCATTCCACGCGCAGAAAGAAGTGGTGATGATGCAGGAAGCAAAGCAGGAATGTTACGGCAAGTGGTACCTGCCCGCCGGGAGAATGGAACAGAATGAAACCATCGTCCAGGCCGTGAAGAGGGAGGTTCAGGAAGAAACAGGCTTGGAGTGCGAGCCATACACCCTGCTGAGTGTGGAGGAGAGGGGCCCTCGATGGATCCGCTTTGTTTTCCTGGCTCAAGTTACAGGTTTGCATTCCTCCTCTCTTTGGAACGGAGGGGGTGATGGCGCAGACTGGATTGCAGTGGGGGAGAACAAGATAGTGAGTAAATGATGCACAGCAGTTATCTCAATCCACTCACAATTATTGATTAAGGTTACATCATGCGTACATAAGCAATTAAACTTGTGCATGTTGTATCGTCAAGCAATGATAGCTATCTCTGAGCAAAGGTCTGTTACCCTCCCTCCCCCTTCTTTTTCGCTCTGCTGGAGCACACACTGGCACTGCTGCCGTGGCAAATTGGTACCATGTGTTATGTGTGCACTTAGCAGCAGATGCTGAACATGAATAGGAAGCGCTTTGACCAGAAGCAACAAATGCTATAATTTGGGGTTTAGAAAATGGCTGGGATGAAGTTTAAAGTTTATTTTGTTGGTGTCACAAGTCGGCTTACATTAATGCTGCAATGAAGTTACTGCGAAAATCCCCTAGTAGCCACACTCCAGCACCTGTTCGGGTACACTGAGGGAGAATTTAGCACCGAACTAACATGTCTTTTGGACTGTGGGAGATCAGAGCACCCGGAGGGAACCCCCTCAGACACGGAGAGAATGTGCAAACCCTACACAGACAGTGACCTAAGCTGGGAATCGAACCCAGGCCCCTGGCGCTGAGAAAAGTTGATTGTATTTCCCGGTGCCATTTGAGTGATTTCTTTTTTTTCCTGTTGATGTTATCGATTTGCAGGAGGAAATTTAAAGAGCACCTCTGAGAGTGACAGCGAGTCCCTGCAGGCCAAGTGGTGGGACAGGATGTCGCCCCTCCCACTCCGAGCCCGGGACATCCTCAATCTCATCTCCTTCGCCGTGAAGCACAAGGAGAAGGCGTCCCATCCGGTGACCATCCCGGTGGAGCTGCCCTACTCGGTGGTCTGCCACAGGGTGGTGGCCGCCTTCCTGAACCGCACCAACGACCTGTGGCTGCTGCTGGCGAACTCTCTGCACCTCCCTCGTTTCCCCGTGACGGCCTGCGGCTCTTCCTCGGCCGACCTCTCCTGCAGCGTGGAGGTGGCCATCTACAGACTCATCAGGGAGTGCCTGAGGGATCTGCAGGTCAAGGTAAAAACCCACGGCATCCTGGGGCTGCAGCACAGCGGAGCCGTGCCCGGCAAGGCGGACGGTGTTTGCTTCAACGTCTTGGTGACGGTGGCCCACACAGAGTCCAAGTACAGCCAGTCCCCTCCAGAGGTCAGCAACATCAAATATGGCTGGCACAAAGTAGACAATGACGATTTAAAAATTCGCTTGTTAGAGAGGCTGTCCTTCTCTTCTGTTGTGCCGTTTCTGAATTAAAGAGAAATGATGGACTGAAGGTGGGTTTAATTGTGTCCGATAGGCATTAGTCCCTTTGTAAAGCAGACCCCAGAAATCCTCTTCCTGCACTCTCCTCCCCAGCAGAGGGATATAAAAACTCACAGAACGCTGGCCCCGTGGGCTGGAGTAATGGCACCTCAGTCAGTGCGCTAGTTGCCGCGATGAAACTAATGTTACCTACATGAATGGCCTGTGAATGCAGGAATGAGTTCATTTGTTAGTGTGTCTGTGAACAAATGAATTTGTGAGTGTGCCCGTGCATACATGTGAGTGAATAATTATCAGTGAGTGTATCCGTGTGTGAGTGAGCGAGTGCGTGACTGAGTGAATGTGAGTGCATGCATTCCTGCTCAAGTGTTTGCGAGAGCAAGTGAATAATGTGATTGTGTGTGTACGTGTGAGTGAATCTGTGTTTGAGTGAGTGAGTGAATGAAGATATATGCGTGCGAATGACTGAGCGATTCTGTATGTGTGTGTTTGTGTGTGTCTGTGCATGAGAACAAACAAATATCTGAGTGAATGAAAGTGACTCGGGGTCTGAAAGATCTGACTCACCTGCCCTCTGAAATGGTATAACAAGGCACTGTGTTCCAGGGCAATTAGGGATGAGGGTAACAGTCCAGCAAGACCCAAATCACAGAAAGGAATAAAAAAGCTTCACACCAATCAAGTCCTTTTGCTGATACCAGTGTTATTAGCCCTGTAATCAACTATTCCAATGCTCTTTGGGTCTCCTTGCACTCTCCAGAGACGTGAGCTTGTTCAGACTCTGCTATGGACATCTGAACTCAGGTACACCCCTCACACTGTGTGCCCGCTGACCCCCGATAGCCCCAGATCCAGTAATGCCTCAGTCTGATCATTCTCGTCCCTCCTTATCTCCCAACCCCACAACCTTCTGCCATCATCACTCTCCCTTCATTCTGCCTTCTCACCACCCCTGACTCTAATCCCCTTTGACCAATGTCTGCTTCTATAGTTCCGTGTCGGGTTTTGTCTGAGAGACACAGGGGGACAGTTCACCATCTTCAAGTTATTTGATGGCATTTTGAAACCAGGACATCTTTGTTAGTCTGGAATTTGTGGACAGAGGGGTAGTGGATAAAAGGCAAGAAGCTTGGCCTAAATTGTCAGCAGACGCTGGTTCAGACCCGGTTGGCGTATTACGTCCAGTTTAGTGTAAGCTTTGGAGAGAGTATGGAGGAGATTCACTCAAATCTGAGGAATGAGGGACTTCAGTTAGGCAGAGAGCCTAGAGAAACGGGGATTGTTCTCCTTTCAGACTGTGGGTGGAAACCGGAGTATCTGAAGAAAACCCACGCAGACGTGGGGAGAATGTGCAAAGTCCATGCAGACAGTGACCCAAGGACAGTGAGGGATGACCAGAGGAAACTCACGTAGATACAGGGATAACTTGCAGACTCCGCACAGACAGTGACCCAAGCCGGGAATCGAACCCGAGTCCCTGGCGCTGCGAGGCAGCAGTGCTAACCACTGTGCCACCCCTTATCCATCTTCTCCTTTATATTCAAACCTTCCAGTCCCAATAACATCCCTTGTAAATCTTTTCTACACCTTTTTAATTTATCCCCCACTTCAGGATGTTATTGGATAGAGTGGACTATTTCCTCAGGTGGATGTAACTGTTACTAGGGGGCATAACTATAAGTTTCTTGGTGGGAGATATAGGAGGGATGTCCGAGGTAGATTCTTCGCTCAGAGAGTGGTTGGGGTGTGGAATAGACTGACAGTGGAGTCTTAGGAACTTTAGGAACTTTCAAGCGGTTATTGGATAGGTACACGGAGCAAACCAGAATGATAGGGAGTGGGATAGCTTGACCTTTGGTTCAAACATAGCTCGGCACAACATCGAGGGCCAAAAGGCATGCTGTACTGTTCTATGTTCCTATAGTAGGGCAAGTAGCATTATATGCAGTGCTGCAAATGTGGCCTTACCAACGTCTTGTATGGTTTGACCTCTGGTCATCCCAGAGTTGGGGACAGTCTTCGAGCACGGTTTCTGAATCTCTGATGGTATCAGTGTCGAGGGAGGGAAGGGGGCTGCCTCAGTACCCCTATGTCAGGATTGAACTAGCTCCAATTCACAGCTAGCAGGTACAGGAACTTGCAAAGTCTGGTCAACAGACAAGAGATAGCTTCCCTTGTGGTCGGGAGTGAAACCCGTGAATTAACTATCACCTTACCGGGAGCCCCTAATAGCCATGCCAATCCTAAACCGACCTTTATGTTTCTTGCCCCACCAACACTGACCCGTACTCAGACCAATAATGCCACTTCTCCACGTCAGTTCCTGTTCTCCGGTGAGGCCATGGCCTTGGGGGATTATCGCTAGACTATTAATCCAGAAAAAAAAGCAAATTACTGCGGGTGCTGGAATCTGAAACCAAAAGAGAGAAATGCTGGAAACCCTCAGCAGGTCTGACAACATCTGTGTGGAGAGAAAAGAGCCAACCTTTCGAGTCCAGATGACATCTCTTTCCCCTTGTTTTTGATGGATGATATTGAACAGTGTAGGTTAGATGGGCTTTAGATTGGTTTCCACAAGTCGGCGCAATGTCGAGGGCCGAAGGGCCTGTACTGTGCTGTAATGTTCTCCGTTTTATGTTCTAAGCAGAGATTGACGAGGCGAGTATCGTTTTTACTGGCGTTCAGATGAATGAGGTTCGAATCCCACCAGGGCAGATGGTGGAATTTGAATTCAGTAAAAGAAATTTTGGAATTAGGAATCTACTGATGACCATGAAACCATTGTCAATTGTTGCAAAATCCCATCTGGTTCCTTTTGGGAAGGAAATCTGCCGTCCTTACCCAGTCTGGCCTACGTGTGACTCCAGATCCACAACAATGTGGTTGTTCAAAGATGTGCGGGTTAGGTTGATTGGCCACACTAAGAAATTGTCCAGGGATGTGAAGGTTGGAGGGAATAGTGGGTAAAATATGTAGGGATATGGGGGTAGGGTCTGGGTGGGATTGTGTTTGGTGCAGACTCGATGGGCCGAAGGGCCTCTTTCTACACTGTAAGGGTCTCTGATTCTATGACTCTCAACTGGGGAATAGCAGGTTACAGGCAGTGGTCCTGGATAGGGCATGTGATTAGCGCAGGCTTGGAGGGCTGAAGGGCCTGTTCTTGTGCTGTATTTTATCATCGAATCAGTGCGGAAGGAGGCCATTCAGCCCATCGTGTCTGCACTGACCACAATCCCTATTCCCAAGACCCCATGGTTACCCTAGCTTATCCTAGTTAGTCACCCTGACACTAAAGGGCAGTTAGCCATGCTAAAATTGCCTCTTAGTGTCCTAAGATGCATAGGTTAGAGGGATTTGTGGGGATGTGAGGGTGGGATTGTAGTTGGTGCAGACTCGGAGGACCAAATGGCCTCTTTCTGCACTGTCGGGCTTCTATTCTATGAATTCAGCATGGCCAATCCACCGAACCCACACATCTTTTGGGCTGTGGGAGGAAACCCACGCAGACACAGGGAGAATGAGCAGAACTCCGCACAGACAGTGACCCAAGCCGGGAATTGAACCCAGATCCTTGGCACTGTGAGGCAGCAGTGCTAACCACTGTGCCGCCTGTGTACTGTGCTGATCTTTATTGTACCTGTTTGTTTGGTGTGAGATGTTTTGCTGAAGGAGCTCGCCTGCACTTCCGCTCCCTCTCCACAAACTCCCTGTTCAGTGTGTGTGTGTGTGTGTGTGTGTGTGTGTGTGTGTGTGTGTGTGTGTGAGTGTGTGTGAGTGTGTGTGAGTGTGTGTGAGTGTGTGTGTGTGTGTGTGTGTGTGAGAGTGTGTGTGTGAGAGTGTGTGAGAGTGTGTGTGAGAGTGTGTGTGAGAGTGTGTGTGAGAGTGTGTGTGAGAGTGTGTGTGAGAGTGTGTGTGAGAGTGTGTGTGAGAGTGTGTGTGAGAGTGTGTGTGAGAGTGTGTGTGAGAGTGTGTGTGAGAGTGTGTGTGAGAGTGTGTGTGAGAGTGTGTGTGAGAGTGTGTGTGAGAGTGTGTGTGTGAGTGTGTGTGTGTGTGAGTGTGTGTGTGTGTGTGTGTGAGTGTGTGTGAGTGTGTGAGTGTGTGTGTGAGTGTGTGTGTGTGAGTGTGTGTGTGTGAGTGTGTGTGTGTGAGTGTGTGTGTGTGAGTGTGTGTGTGTGAGTGTGTGTGTGTGAGTGTGTGTGTGTGAGTGTGTGTGTGTGAGTGTGTGAGTGTGTGTGTGTGAGTGTGTGTGTGTGTGTGTGTGAGTGTGTGTGTGTGAGTGAGATGCACAGTCAGCAATGCACAAAGCCTTTCTGCTTCGTAAAGATGAGGCAGAAGGTCATGTATTCCGACTTGTCTGCTGTAGTAATTCAGAGCCCACCCTTTAAGCATGAGTATCAGAAACCTTGCTCCCTCAGCCTCCCTCACCTGGGCTATTTGGCCTTAAAGCCAAATAATATTCTTCAATAAGTGATGTATGTAAATCTTAATCATTGACGGAGATCTGTGCATGTTAATTTAACGTGCCCGTCTTTGTGGATTTGTCTGCTCATGTGCCTTTTAATCTAACGCTGTTCTCGCATTGCAATTCTAAGCTTCTGATGCATGTCCAATTGAGGTGGATAGGGTTGACAGTCAGAATCTCTTTCCCCAGACTTGAACACTTAAGGTGAGAGGGAGGAAAGTTCAAAGATCATAAGACATAGGAGCAGAATTCGGCCACTCAGCCCATCGAGTCTGCTCCACCGTTCAATCACGGCTGATATTTTTCTCATCCCCATTCTCCTGCCTTTTCTCCATAACCCCGGATCCCCTTATTAATCAAGAACCGATCTATCTCT
Organism: Prionace glauca; assembly: GCA_037974335.1. NCBI lineage: Eukaryota > Metazoa > Chordata > Chondrichthyes > Carcharhiniformes > Carcharhinidae > Prionace > Prionace glauca. The sequence continues at coordinate 15,503,239 of CM075751.1, forward strand.
GTCTTAAAGACACTCAATGACCCGGCCTCCACAGCCTTCTGTGGCAGAGTTCCACAGATTCCCCACTCTCTGGCTGAAGAAATTCCTCCTCATCTCTGTTTTAAAGGATCGCCCCTTCACTCTGAGATGGGAGGGGGACAAGTTTTTTTACACAGAGTAGAAGGTGTCTGGAACGTGTGCCGGGGTGGTGGTGGAGGCAGATACGATCGGAGTGTTTAAGGGTCTTTTAGATGAGCACAGGAACATGGAAGGAATAGAGGGATTATGGAGCAAGGGCAGGCAGAAGGGATGAGTTTAATTTGGTGTCATGTTCGGCACTACATAATGGGCCAAAGGGCCTCGTTCTGTGCTATATTACTCTAACTTGTCTGCTGCCATCAGACTTTGGAATGGACCACCCATATATTAAGTAGATTTTTCTCTACACCTGAACTGTCGCTGTAACATTATGTTCTGTACTCTCTCTCTCTCTCCTTTCCTTCTCCCCTATGTACTCTATGAATGGTATGCTTTGTTGATATAGAGACATTACACAAGTTGGCGCCGGAGTGTGGTGACTTCTTGCAAGCTGTACCCAGCATAACTTCTAATTCTATCTTTTACTCTCGTTCTATGCTTCTAAGACTTTATTCTAACTATTTTAAACTCTCTAACAATGCTTTGTATTAAGTTGATCTTTCTCTACACCCTGGCTATGACTGTAATGCTACATCCTGCTCTTTCTCATTTTCTTCTCCATGAACGGTATGCTTTGCCTGTATCGCGCACAAGAAACAATACTTTTCACTGTATTCCACTACGTGACAATAATAAATCAAAGCAAAGGGAAGAGGATCTGAGTGCAGCTATGTGCTTGCTCAGAGCAAGAAGTCTCACATCACCAGGTTAAAGTCCAACAGGTTTATTTGGTAGCAAATGCCACTCGCTTTCGGAGCGCTGCTCCTTCATAAGGTGAGTGGGGAGTTCTGATCACTAACAGGACATATAAAGACACACACTCAGTTTATAGAATACTGATCAGAATGTCAGTCTTTACAGCTAATCAAGTCTTAAAGGTGCAGACAATGTGAGTGGAGATAGCATTAAGCACAGGTTAAAGAGATGTGTATTGCCTCCAGACAGGACAGTAAGTGAGATGTTGCAAGTCATGGGGGTTACAGATAGTATGACGTGAACCCAACATCCCGGTTGAGGCCATCCTCATATGCAGAACTTGGCTATCAGTTTCTGCTCTGCGCTGTGGTGTGTCATGAAGGCCGCCTTGAAGAACGTTTACCCAAAGTTCGGACGCCGAATGCCCTTGACCACTGAAGTGTTCGCTGAAGTTTACTGTTAACTAATAGATAAAAGCATTCAAATGAATAAAAAGTCAAATCCTTTGTCGCCAATGAGTTTCCCCTTGTCGTTTGTTCCCACCAGAGTTCTGGAGATTAATTTTTAACTGCTACGATTTCAGATACAGCTCGGCAGCCTTGACAATCTGAGCAAGATGTGGAGACGCTGGCGTTGGACTGGGGTAAACACAGTAAGAAGTCTCACAACAGTGTCTGCATGTTCTCCCCGTATCTATGAGGGTTTCCACGCAGTCCAAAGACGTGGGTTAGCTGGATTGTCCATGCTAAATAGATCCTAGTGTCCAAAGGTGTGTGGGCTAATGCTATCTCCACTCACCTTGTCTGCACCTTTAAGACCTTTAGCTGTAAGGACTCACATTCTAATCAGTATTCTATAAACTGAGTGTGTGTCTTTATATGCCCTGTTTGTGATCAGAACTCCCCACTCACCTGACAAAGGGGCTGCGCTCCAAAAGCTAGTGGTGTTTGCTACCAAATAGACCTGTTGGACTTTAACCTGATGTTGTGAGACTTCTTACTGTGTTTACCCCAGTCCAATGCCGGTATCTCCACATCTTACTCAGATTGTTAATTCTGCCGAGGTGTATCTGAAATCGTAGCAGTTAAAAATTAAGCTCTAGAACTCTGTTGTGGAAACTCATTGGTGACAAATGATTTTATTCATTTATTTGAGTGTTTTTAATCTATTAGTGAACACGTGGGGGAAGGGGAAATAGCCTGAGTGAGACTGTGGGCGGCACAGCTCATAGCGCCAGGGGCCTGGGTTCAATTCACTGTCTGTGCAGAGTCTGCACATTCTCCCCATGTCTGCATGGGTTTCCTCCCACAGTCCAAAGACTTGCTGGTCAGCTGGATTGTCCATTCTAAATTGATCCTAGTGTCCAAAGACATGCATGTTAGGTGGATTGGCCATGCTAAATTGCCCCTCAGTGTCAGTGGGGAAGATGCAAGGGGTTACATGGATTGGGCCTGGGTGGGATTGTGCTTGGTGCAGACTGGCTGGCTTCCTGCTGTCGGATTCAATGGAAGGATTGGATAATGGACTTTCTGAGTTGGCCATGGGAAGGGAAAAGGTCATGTTGGATGATGTTGTGGGAACGATGATGAGAAGGTGAAGGTCGAGCAGCTGGAGATGGGGAGTCGTGCAGTCAAATCTACAGGGAGAGGTCTGACCACAGTAATAGGTGCACGAGCTGTGGGAGAGGTCGCAGCCCGAGTGAGACGCTGCCCAAGTGAGTCTGCTTGCGAATTTGGATCAAAAGTTGATGCAGACAGGAAAGAGGGTTTTCAAACTTCATCTACCTTCAGAAAGTGGTGTTAACATAGAACATAGAAAAACTGCAGCACAAACAGGCCCTTCGGTCCACAAGTTGCACCGATGATATCCCTACCTCCTAGGCTTACCTATAACCTTCAATTCTATTAAGTTCCATGTCCTCATCCAGAAGCCTCTTAAAAGACCCAATCGAATTTGCCTCTGCCACCACCGACGGCAGCCAATTCTACTCACCCACCACCCTCTGAGTGGAAAAACTTACCCCTGACATCTCCTGTGTACCTACTCCCCAGCACCTTAAATCTGTGTCCTATCGTAGCAACCATTCCAGCCCTGTGAAATAGCCTCCGAGAATCCACCCTATCTATACCTCTCAACATCTTATAAACCTCTATCAGGTCGCCTCTCAACCTTCGTCTCTCTAAGGACAAAAGACCGAGCTCCCTCAACCTATCCTCATAAGGCATGCCACCCAATCCAGGCAACATCCTTGTAAATCTCCTGTGCACCCTTTCTATGCCTTTCACATCCTTCCGATAATGAGGCGACCAGAACTGAGCACAGTACTCCAAGTGGGGTCTGACTAGGGTCTTATAAAGCTGCAACATTATCTCCTGACTCCTAAACTCAATCCCTCGATTGATGAAGGCCAGTACACCATACGCCTTCTTAACCACATCCTCCACCTGCGAGACTGATTTAAGAGTCCTGTGGACCCGGATCCCAAGGTCCTTCTCATTCTCTATATTGCTAAGAGTCTTAGCTTTGATATTATACTCCTTCATCCCACGTGACCTGCCAAAATGGACTACTACACCTTTATCCAGGTTGAAGTCCATCTGCATAATAAAGGAGTAGCTAGTTTGCAAGTGTCTACTCATTATCATGGAATCCCTACACTTCAGAAGGAGGCCATTTGGCCTATCGAGTCTGTACTGGCCACAATCCCACCAGGCCCTATTCCTGTAACCCAACACATTTTCCCGAGCGAGACATTAAGGGTCAATTTAGCATAGCCAATCCATCTAACCTGCACATCTTTAGACACTAAGGGGCAATTTAACACGGCCAGTCCACCTGATCTGCACATTTTCGGAGGGTGGGAGGAAACCAGAGCACCCAGAGGAAACCCACACAGACACGGGGAGATCATGCAGACTTCACACAGAGAGTGACCCAAGGCTGGAATTGAACCTAGGTCCCCTGGCGCTGTGAGGCAGCAGTGCTGAGCACTGTGCCACCTTTGAGTAATTGTGTAAACTTTATATCCCAAGATATAAAAAAGCATAGGAACTGCTCTTTTGTAAGTTGAAAATATGTAAAAAGCACCATAACGGTAAATATTTTAATGATTTAAGACACATGAAGGATGGCTAGACAGGCGAAGTGTCAATGCTGCAGTGTGTGGGAGCTCCCGGATGCCATTTAATCCTCAGGACAAACACACCTATATTAAGTGTCTGCATCTTGAGAAGATGAACCTCGTCAGCCTTCTCTGGATTGCCTCCAATGCCAGGGTATCTGCCCTTGGATAAGGGGGTCACAGTATTCCAGGTGTGGTCTAACAAGTCCCTTGTAGTTTTAGCAAGACTTCCCTATTTTTGTATTACATTCTGTTTGAAAGAATGGCCAGCATTTCATTCGCCTTCCCCATTAGCTGCTGAGCTTGCGTGCTCAGTTATTTGTACAGGAGTGCTCCCAGATCCCTCTACGCTGCAGCTTTCTGCAGTCTTTCTCCATTGAAATAACATTCAGCTCCTGTATTCTTCTTACCAAGCGCATAACTTCACATTTTCCTACATTGTATTTCATCTGCTAAGTTTTTGTCTGCTGACCTGACCTGTCGATATCCTTCTGTTGTCTCCTTGTCATCTTTACCGCTTGCCTTCCCACTTATATCATCCGCAAACCACACTCACCTCCCTTTGTCATTCATACATACCATCGATCATTGCAGATCCCTGTGGCACTGCATTAGTGCCACCCTGAAAGTGTCCCTCTTAACCCAGCTCTCTTGCTTACTATCAGTTAGCCAATCCTCTCTCCTTGCTAAATACATCCCCTGTTCCATGGGCTCTGACCTTTTGCACGGAACCTTATAGAACGCTTTTTCAAAATCCAAGTATATTACATCTAGTGGTTCTCCTTTGTCTACTCTGCTCATTACCACCTCAGAGAACTCTAATAAATTTGTCTGGCCTGATTTCCCCTTCATGAAGCCATGCCTGATTGCGTCTCTCTCAATGTTCTGCTATTATATCCTTTATAATGGATCCAATGACAGATGTCAAGCTAACTGGCCTGTAGTTAGTGGTTCTGTGTCTCGCTCCCCTTTTTAAAATAAGGGAATGACATTGGCAGTTTTCCAGTCTGGGACTTTTCCAGAATTCTTGGAAGATTATCAAGCATCCACAATCTCTGCAATTGCTTCCTGTTGGGCTTGAACCTTCTTACTATGTTTACCCCAGTCCGATGCCAGCATCTCCACATCTTACTCAGATTGTCAAGACTGCCGACGTGTATCTGAAATCGTAGCAGTTAAAAGTTACCTTGAGGAGAATCGGCTCAGAGTCACCGAGCGGGAGGCTGAGCTGCAGACACTGACACAATTGGAAGAGAGTGTTCCCAGGATGCACTGATTCAAGAAGCGGTCACCCCCCCCCCCCCCCCCCAATCACATAGGGTCTTCTGGTTTGAAAAGTGGTCAGTGCAGGGAGGGAGGTAAGGGGACCTGGAGGGCAGGAGTGTCCATTGTCCAACAGGATTGGAACAGGATAGTGAGGGGACGGGGGGGAGGGATTGACACTGTTTTCTGAATCAAATAGCCAGAGTCCAGATGGCTTGTCCAGAGTTCAGGATATCTGCTCCAGGCTGAGAGGAACTTGTGGTGAGAGGGGGAGAGACCCACTCCCCACCTTGGTTACATCTTCGGATGATAAAGGAAGCAATTGCAGACTGATTGTGGACCCCTCCCTCCCTCCACCAATCTCAGGCAGAGTGGCAGCAGACCCCCCCCACACCGCACCACTCTTTCCTGTCCCCCACTGATCACAGGCAGAGTGGCAGCGGACCCCCCCCTTTCCCCTTCCCCACTGATGATAGAGTGACAGCAGACACCACCCACCCCCCCCCCCCCCCCCCTCTGCTCCCACTGATCTCGGGCAGTGTGGCAGCAGACAACCCCCCCCCCACCCCCACTGATCTCAGAGTGGCCTCACCTTTGCCCCCCCCCCCCCACCTCCAATCTCAAGCAGAGAGTTGTCAGATGCTCAACACTTACCTCCTCACTAGCTGGAGTGCCTGGATCAGACTTTTATGGAGCGTGTTTGCTTTTCGTGTTGTTTCTGGATAGGCGAACACAGTGATAAAGGGGGAAGTGCCGGTAAGGTTGGGCGTGCAGCCTATTAAGTCAATTTAAATGCATGCAAATGCATTTAAATAGCTGTCGCACCTGTCTCAGGTGATCATAGTCATTTCCAGGCCTTGGTAAAGGGGGAACTAGTGCGGAGGCAGGCATGGATGGCGCTACTCACCTCACACCTGACTTTACTGAGTTTTCACACCCGAAAATGGGCACAACTTGAGGGTAAAATTGGGTCACGTGTCTCATGAGTCCTGAGAGTTCTGAGATATTTTAAAGTTCTGGAAATAAATTTGCGTTTGATTTGGAAAGGAGTTACCTCCCTGTAGCTCTGAGGGAAATGAGACTTCCAAGAAAGACAGCCAACTGGTGAGTATATAACACTCCTATGAGGCGTCACACATAGGCTCACATTAACACCGCAATGAAGTTACTGTGAAAATCCCCTAGTCATCACACTTGCGCGCCTGTTTGGGTACCCTGAGGGCGAATTTAGCATCTAACCAGCACTTCTTTCGGACTACAATATATCACTTGCAGGTGTTAGTGTTCCCCATGTATCTGCTGCCCTTGTCCTTCTCAATGGAAGTGGTTCTAGATGGAAGTGGTCATGGGTTTGGAAGGTGCTGTCTAAGGATCTTTGGTGAGTTGCATCTTGTAGATGGTACACACTGAGCGTCGGTGGTGGAGGGAGTGAATGTTTGTGGATGGGGGGCCAATCAAGCGGGGCTGCTTTGTCCTGGATGGTGTCGAGCTTCTTGAGTGTTGTTGGGAGAAAATAGCAGAGGTCTGTTCAAGAGGGAGCTGGTTCTTCATGAGAAGGAGGGAGAAAGGAACAGACTTGGACCAATCGCACCGAATGCAGTGCTTTCCATGTTATATTCTGTTGCTGGGTCTGGTTGTTGGACAATGAGTCGTGTTACAGATGTAGTTAGTGTATTGTTACTGATATCCAACAGTATTCATGCGAGATTTTGCAGTGTTATTGATAGGTTCACTGGCAGGGAGTACGATGATGGAGGGAGGATAACAGTGAATTGTACTGTTAGTGGCGAGGCACAGTATTAACAGCAAGGAGTGGCAAACTAGCATCGTAACTAAGTTACGGTGTTAATGAAGGTTTGATGCAAGTGGTATTGATGTTCTTGGAGGCTGACAGTATAAGGTTTGGTGTTACTGATTTGTTGATAGACATGCAGAAGTCACGGATGTTACTGTTTTCCACAGGGAAGATGGAGGAACTCCACATCTTCTCCACAGGGTTAAATCCCAGTTCCTGTCAATGCAAGGATAGGGAAGTCTTGGAAGTTTCAGCAGTTGTGCCTGATGGAAATGTCCACCAGATTAGAAAAGATTGGAGCTGATCCTCTAACCGACTGAAGTTGAAGTTTGTTTGTTTATTTGTGTCACAAGGGTGGCTTACATTAACACTGCAATGAAGTTACTGTGAAAATCCCCCAGTCGCCACCCTCCAGCACCTGTTCAGGTACGCTGAGAGAGAATTTAGCACGTCTTTCGGACTGTGGGAGGAAAACCCATGCAGATATGGGGAGAATGTGCAGAGTCCACACAGACAGTGACCCAAGCCAGGAATCGAACCCGGCTGCCTGGCGCTGTGAGGCAGCAGTGCTAACCACTGTGCCGCCCTTGTTTAAACATGATGGTAGTCTCAGCTTCATCTTTAGAAGCAGCATTTTTTAAATCGTAGAATCCCTAAGAGTCCATTTGGCCCATCAAGTCCACACCGATCACAATCCCATCCAGGTCCTATTACCGGAACCCCTCACATTTACCCTGCTATTCCCACCCCCGACACTAAGGGACAATTTAGCACGGCCAATCCACCTAACCTTTGGACTGTGGGAGGAAACTGGAGCACCCGGAGGAAACCCACGCAGACACGGGGAGAATGTGCAGACTCCGCACAGCTGGGAATCAAACCTGGGTCCCTGGCACTGTGAGGAGGCAGTGTTAACCCACTGTGCCACCTGTAAATATTTCGATGTTCAGGGGCTTGAAATATTCAGGATTTTTTTGTGAGAGGGTTTATTTTTAATAATAAATTGTGGCTCGCAGTAATAGGTTTGTAACTTGTATTTTTAATCTTTACTTTTCTTTCACAAATACGAAAAGATACAAGTGTTCTCCTGTCAAAGGTAGGCAGTGATGGAGGGACTGGGAGCAGTTTAAGTTTATCCTTTCACCAGATGTGGATATTAGTGACTGGTCCCAGCATTTGTGCCCCATTCCTCATTGCCTCTTGGTGAGCTGCCTTCTTAAAGCGCTGCAGTCTGTGTGGTGTAAGTACATCAATAGTGCTGTTAGGGAGGGAGTGCCAGGACTTTTGGGGTGTAAAGAAGGTGCATCAGGATATTGCCTGGTCTCGAGGATGTTGGCTGTGGGGAAAGGTTGGATAAACTAGGTTTGATTTCACTGGAAAGACAGAGGCTAAGGGGAGACCTGGTAGCACTGCTGCTTCACAGCTCCAGGGACCTGGGTGCGATTCCTGGCTCGGGTCACTGTCTGTGTGGAGTTTGCACATTCTCCTCGTGTCTGCGTGGGTTTTCTCCGGGTGCTCCAGTTTCCTCCCTCAGTCCGAAGATGTGCGGGTTAGGTGGATTGGCCAACCTGAAATTGTTCCTTGGTATCCTGAGATGTGTAGGCTAGAGGGATTAGCGGGTAAAATATGTAGGGATATGGGGTAGGGCGTGATTGTGGTTGGTGCAGACTGGATGGGCCAATGGGCCTCTTTCTGCACTGTAGGGTTTCTATGTTCTACTTGATCGAGGTCTCCAAAATGATCAGGGCCACAGACAGTCAGAGGATAGTCAGTGGATAGTCAGAGGCTTTTTCCCCAGGGAGGAAGTGTCAATTACAACGGGGGAACGGAGTTCAAGGTGAGAGAGGGAAAGTTTAAGGGAGGTGTGTAGGGGAGGTTACTCATGCAGAGTGTGTGAGATACAGGAGGGATGTCCAAGATGGATTCTTCACTCAGAGAGTGGTTGGGGTGTGGAATGCACTGCCTGCTGTGATACTGGAGTCGGACACTTTAGGAACTTTCAAGCGGTTATTGGGGAGCAAACCAGAATGATAGGGAGTGGGATAGCCTGATCTTGTGTTCGGACATAGCTCGGCACAACACTGAGAACAGTAATGTGCTGTACTGTTCTGTGCTCTATGAGAGCAGTGGGTGCCTGGAACACACTGCCAGAGGGGGTGGTGGAAGAAGGCACATTAGCAACATTTAAGAGGCATCTGGATGGGGACATAAATAGGGAAGGAATAGAGGGATATGGAGTGTTTGTTTTTAGTTTAGTTAGGGCTTCGTGACCAGCATGGTTTGTGAAGGGCTGAAGGGCCTGTTCCTGTGCTAGACTATTGTTGTTTTGTTCTTGATTTTGACCCGGTGAAGGAACGGCTGATAAATTTCCAAGTCAGGATGGGAATGTCCAGGTGCTGGTGTTTCCCCAGTGTCCTTCCAGGCGGCAGAGGTAGTGGGTTTGGAAGGTGCTGTTGAATAACCTGACCCCAAGGTAGGGACAGGGCTTAGGGAGCAGATTGGTAAGCAGACTGTGAAGTTTCATAGAAAGGAAGGTGAGGTGACGTGTTGCAGGAGCATGAATGGGAGCTCATGTACAATACATCAAAAAAAAACAGAGAGCTGGGGTTCACAAACACTGATCTTTCTTTCAAACTAAGTATTGTGTGAGTGAGGGAGCGGGAGTGTAAGATGACCAAGGTTTAGAACATAGAACATAACAGCGCAGAACAGGCCCTTCAGCCCACGATGTTGCACCGACCAGTTACAAAACAATGACCCACTAGCCTAAACCAATCCCTTTTCGTCCATAAACCTATCCACGGATCTCTTAAACGCCCCCAAACTAGGGGCAAACAGATTTTTTTGTTTGGTTGATAAGTTAAATGCCAAATCAGTGTGACAGATGGGAGGTTGTTTTTTTTTTTAATTTGACAATAAAATTCTAACTTACAAGTATCCCCGAAAAGGAGTCCTGTCAGGCATGTGTCTGGTGGCTCTACAGTTAGAGAGTTTGGATAGGATCTGAAAGGTGCTGAGTTCAAGTCTCAGTTAGGGACATAGACATAGACAGAGGTAGGATAGATTAATTAATTTAATGGTGGGGTTAGTGAACTTAGTGCTGAGTAAGATCAAGTGCAAACTCAATGATAACTGTAAGGATGCCACCAGAGGCTGCTGGTTTTATTTGAAGTTACAAGAAAAATTTCTGTGGAAAAAAAACAAAAGTTCCCCTTTGCAGTCACTGTGAGATTTGAACCCAATCTGCTGGTTCCTCTCAAAGCCTTCACTCTACCATTTTACCACCAGAGCTTTCACACTAATACCTCTTCGGAACTTGACTTTATCCTCTGAATAGCACAACACACTCATCACACAATAAGTCTGTCCAGAGAGGCAGAAACTCCTGCAAGACCTGGTGGTCAAGTGGGTAGAGCACTCAGAATGTTCACTCTCCTGGTGTTGATGGTTCAAATCCAAGCTCGGCCCAGGAGTATGTTTGCATTTTAAATCGAGGTTGGACAAGAAAAGTTATTTAATGAGAAATTATTAATTGATTGATTAATTAGATTGATTAATTAGATTGATGGTTGACCAAGTGAAATTATTCCAGTGCAGATACACCTGCTTGAGAATGGAGTATTTGTGTATGGACAGGATTAACTGAGGGAGAGAGATTGACAGCCCCTGGTTACCTAGATGAAGAGGTGGAGATGCCGGCGTTGGACTGGGGGTAAACACAGTAAGAAGTCTGACAACACCAGCTTTAAGTCCAACCGATTGATAGTCAACGCACAACCTGGGAGTTTACCTGGATTAACACTTTTCACAAGCTTTACAGCAATCTCTGCCTACTGGCCTGGCACTTCACCCAGCTTCCCTTCTCTCCAACTGCACAGAGAGGGTGTCTGCACCATACTTGATTTATTATTTCTTTGTTGGGTCCTCATTGCTTGAGATTGCTCTGTCTCTCTCTCTCTCTCGCTGTGACTCATTGTGGACTTGCTTGGGGCTGCAAATCTCTCATTGATTCCAATTCACACCAGGTCAGCCTTTCATTCTGTTGCTGGCCACCTGAATCCAAAACGGCTGCAAAATCTCCCGCAAACCCGGCTCTTGGAAGCACAATTTCAATTCAAAGGTCAGAGAGAGGAGGAGGCCATTCAGCCCATTGAGTGCTGCTCTAATAAAGCAAAGTCAGCCATTTCCAGCACAGACAGTGGCTGTTTGGTTTACTCTCCAGCTGGCTGGATGAACCAGCACTCATCCTCCATCACTCTGCAGCTTTACTTCTCTCAATTGTCCATCAGGCCTTTTCAAAATCATTCATCCTTCGTAGATAGTTGAGTTCCACCTCATTCCTGGTGCCTGGGCAAAAATGTTCCTCCTCACATCACTCCCTGCACTCCCCCACCACCCTATCACTCATCTTAAACCTGTATCCAGCGACCCCCACCCCACTGCTTACGCCATGATCTAATGGAAACAAGAGAGGAGGCGCCATTCAGCCCTTCGAGCCTGCTCCAGCATTCCTCACCATCATGGCTGATCATCCAACTCAATAGCCTAACCCTGCTTTCTCCCCATAATCTTTGCTCCTGTACACTTTGATTGTTATACCTTTGCTGCCCTTATCTAAATCTGTTGTAATCTTGTCCACCTTCATCAAATGTCCCCTCAATCTCTCTCCGCTCCAAGAAGAACAACCTCAGCTTCTCCAACCTTGGAGCTAAAATTCCCCCTGAGCCCTGGGACCATTCTGTAAATCTCCTTCCGCAACCCTCTCAGTTGCCCCTCACATCCTTCCTAAAGAGTGGCGATGAGAACTGGACCCAATACTCCAGTATTCTAAAGGTCACTCCTGTTTTCGCCTTCCAGCTCTGCAGCTCAAGATCCCACATCCTTTGCCAATTACTCTCTATGTGTTGTCACCTTCTAAGAAACATACATCCATCCCCCTCTGTTGCAGCAGGCTCTTTAGAAATGGGTCATTGAACCCTTACTGTTCCCCCCCCGTCCTGTGAAAATACATCAGCTGCCTTCTTAATAGTAAACTCTACCCGCCATTGGCCTGTCCGTTCTGGGAGTCTCTCCCTGTCCTGTTGTCAGTCATATCACCTCACTCTTCCCAAATTCGGGATAATCAGCAAACTTATAACCTTTACTCTGTATCCCAAAGGTCCACATTATTTACAAATGGTGACAAAACACACTCAACCCTCGCGAACATCACAAACTCCCATCTTCCAGTCTGAAAAACAGCTATTTCCCCCACTTTGACTTGCGGTCGATATCTCATCCAAGCTGATCCTCTCATTCCGTCAGCCTCAGTCTTGTTCAACAGCCTATCATGTGGTACTTTTGTCAAACACTTCCTTAAAATTCATACAGACAATATCCACTGTAACCTCCGTTTATCAAACTCACAATCAAAAATCAATTTATCCTTTCCAGAACCATACAGCTTCTCTTAAATTCAGATCTAAGTGATTTTTTTTCTCCCACTGATATGGAATTTTAGAACCTTATCCAGCACTGATGTTGGCATTACCATAGTGGTGAGAATATACTTTCCATCCTTTCCTGAGAGTGTCACACTTGGCTCTCTCCAATCCTCTGAAACCTCCCCCACTCTTAACAAGGGAAGATTGGGAGATTCAGGGAAGCCTTTCCAACTCCCTCCCACCTTCCATGAGCAACCAGGGATGGGCCTGGTGATCCTTCTCATAACGCTTGTCAATCAGTAATCTGTCTCACAGCCTTGGATATGTTCAATTACACACAGGCCCCACTGCTCTCTGGAGGGGCAGGGGGAGGGAGTGGGGAGAATTTTGCAGAGAAGAAATTCATCCTCCTCTGCATCTTCAATGGACTCACGAATTCTTGATTTTCCTACACATGGGATAACATGTTCTCAACATCTCCCTCTCCCCTCAGAATCTTACTTAAGATCACCACTCATCCTTCAGGACTTCACTAAATACAGACTCAGCCTTTCCTCATGAGAAAACGCCTTGATTCATAGAATCCTACAGTGCAGAAGGAGGCCATTCAGCCCATCAAGTCTGCACTGACCACAATCCCACCTCGGCCCTATCCCCATGACCTTACATATTTACCCTAGCTAAATAGGTGTAGGTTAGAGGGATTAGCAGGTAAAATGTGTAGGGATATGGGGATAGGGTCTGGGTCTGGGATTGTGTTCGGTGCAGACTCGATGGGCCGAAGGGCCTGTTTCTGCACTGTAGGGTAGGGTTCTATGACTAAATTTACCCTGACACTAATTTAACACGGTCAATCCAGTTGACCAGCACGTCTTTCAGACTGTGGGAAGAAACCGGAGCACCTGGAGGAAACCCACACAGACACAGGGAGTACATGCAGACTCCATACAGACAGTGACCCAAGCCGGGAATCGAACCCGGGTCACTGGGACTGAGAGGCAGCAGTGCTAACCCACTGTGCTACCTGGAATCCACCCAGTGAACCGACTCTGCACAGACTCTAATAAAACAATGTCTCTCTCGGTAAGTAGGGTGATCGAAACTGTACAGTCTTCCAGCTGTGGTCTCACCAACACCCTGTATAGATGTGGCAAGAAACTGCAATAACAGCCAACATCCTGTTTGCCTATTTGCTGGATCTTCATACTAACTTTTTCTGAATCACGTTGAATAATATCTTGATCCCTCAAAGAGCGGAACAGCAGACCCTTCGGCCCTCCTGTGCCTGAACTAAAACCGTACACACTGCCAAAGGCCGTATCCTTCCATCCCCATCCTATTCACGTATCATCGAGTTACCCCTTAAAATGCCGCTATCGAACCTGCTCCCACCACCTCCCCAGGCAGCACATTCCAGATGTTCACCACCCTCTGTGTAAAAAAAAAACTTGCCTCACACATCTCCTTGAAACTTTTCCCCATGCATCTCAAACCCATGTCCCCCAAGTACCTGACTTACTCCTTACTGAAGCACTCTGGGGAATCTTTCTCCATTTAAATGTTTGTTTTTTTTCTACTGTCCCTGCCTCACATTTTCCCACCTGCCAAATATTTGCCAGCTCATATTATCCAGCTTCCTTTGAGGAATCTTTGAATCCTCCCCACAGCTTGCATGCCGATGTATCTGTGTTTTCTCAGCAACAGTCGGTCTCTGCATCATTTGTGAAACAAATCCTGCACTCACCTGATGAAGGGGGCAGCGCTCCGAAAGCTCGTGCTACCGAATAAACCTGTTGGACTTTAACCTGGTGTTGTGAGACTTCTCACTGTGCCCACCCCAGTCCAAAACCAGCCAACTCCGCAGCAAATTCATTTGTATCGTCGGTAAATAGTTGCAGCCCTCGGCAGTGATCCCTGCAAAATTCCACTGGGAAGCGTCTGCCAGATGAAAATGACCCATTTATCCCCATTCTCTCTCCCGCGAGTCAGCCAGTTCTCTATCTGTGTCTGTGCCATCGACACCATGTGCAACAAGTACTGCGCTAAGTCGTCTCATGACACCAGGTTGCAAAACTGCTCCTTCACTCACCTAATGAAGGAGCGGCGCTCCGATTGCTCATGATACTAAGTAAACCAGTTGGAGTTTAACCTGGTGTTGTGAGACTACTTACTGTGCCCACCCCAGTCCAACGCCGGCATCTGTACATCATGACAAGTACTGCGGACAGATCGAGCAAGCTTAAAAACAATTGCAAGGAGACACCAGACTGAAAAGGCTTGTAACTAAAAGTGATTTATTCTAGTCAGCCCTCATCCAATTTGCTTCACACGGCGTGACGTTCAGAGGTGGCTTGGAGACACACCAATACAACTCAAATATTGTGAAGTACTCCACACTGGCTTCAATCTGGAGACAGACAAGAGCATTTCATCAAACTGGAATGAAAAACCTTCCTTCCTTGAAGTAAGACTCGGTGGCTCAGAGGAGGATCTCAGCAGAGGAATGACCCTCACGGAACGGTGCTGACAGGGGTGTTTGCAAGCGACCTTTCCTCACGAGACATCGCCCCGATACCCCACAGACAGGACATGATAATCCTTTGCATCTGCTGAGGTGGCAGAGTCTCTCCCGGTTACAATGAAAATGTTAGTCTACACAATTTAAAAAAAACACACACACACACAGCATGCAGGTACACATTTTAAAAAATGGCAGCGGGGAGGGGGGGTGGGAGGTTCGATATAAAATAAAGACACGTCAAAACATGCATCAGGCCTCCCCTCTTCCCGTAGTGTTCCAAAGACTTTGGGCTTGTGCCCCGTCACAGCCCCTCTCTCCAAACAAAATACGACAGACGCAATGGGCTAAAATACACAGACTATGGCTAACTGTCCCATTTGGTCAGGAAAACGGGCTTAGTGTAGATCACACCAGCTGCACCACTCCCTTCCTCCTTGCGGTCAGCCCTCAGCCCAGCAACCCCGCACACTTGCCAGTTTGGGTTCGACGCTGTCCCATTTCCGGGTGGGGGTGGGGAGGGCGTCTGAGCTTCAGCAGAATTCCTCTCAAGGTGCTGACTGGTATATTCCTCAGCGCGAGAGACAGAGAGAGAGAGAGAGAGACAGAGAGATAAACAAAGTACTTGGACAAATCGATGCCCTCCAGTTCATTACAGGCCAAAGGTGTGTCCCTTCGCCTGCCCACACTGGCAGTGCATTGGCTCCGTCCCACGGGGCACTCAGGATCGGCTCCGATCTTTATGGTTCCCCACGATCATCTTACTGTAGAGTTTCTGCTGCTCCTCTTTGTAAGTGTCCTTCACCTTTTGTCTTTTCAGGCCACCGTCCCTGCAAGGCACAGACACTCCAGATTAAAGAACATAAGAACATAAGAAATAGGAGCAGGAGTAGACCATCTGGCCCTTGGAGCCTGCCCCGCCGTTCAATAAGATCATGGCTGATCTGTCGTGGCTCAGTTCCACCTTCCCGCCCTCTCCCCATAACCCTTAATCCCCTCTCATCAAAAACTCATCAATCCACGTCTTAAAAATATTTAGCGAGGCAGCCTCCACCACTTCAACGGGCAGAGAATTCCAGAGATTCACCACCCTTTGAGTGAAGAAGTTCCTCCTCAACTCTGTTCTAAACCGCCTCCCCTTTATCTTGAGGCTGTGCCCCCTAGTCCTACTGTCTTTTTTGAGCGGGAAGAGTCTCTCCACCTCTATCCTATACATCCCATTCATCATCTTATACGTCTCAATGAGATCTCCCCTCATTCTTCTAAACTCTAACGAGTACAAGCCCAGTTTATTCAGCCTCTCCTCATAGCTCAATCCCCTCAACTCCGGTATCAGCCTAGTAAACCTCCTCTGCACTCCCTCCAGGGCCAAAATATCCTTGCGCAGGTGCGGCGCCCAAAACTGCACACAGTACTCCAGCTGCGGCCTCACCAATGCCCTATACAGCTGCAGCAAGACCTCCCTACTTTTATATTCAATCCCCTTCGCTATGAAGGCCAGCATCCCATTCGCCTTCCTGACCACCTGCTGCACCTGCAAGCTGGGTTTTTGCGACTCATGCACAAGGACCCCGAGGTCCTTAAAGCACCATGCTCGCTCGCACTGTCCATGTCCAGATCAATCACATCGTACACAACCTTTTCCTGGATTCCAGCAGGAGAACCAGTCGCTATTAGAACAGAATCCCGACAGTGCAGAAGGCCCATCAAACCTGCACAGACAACAATCCCATCCAGGCCCTATCCCCATAACCCCACACCTGTACCCTGCTAACCCCCCCCAACACGATGGGCAATTTATCATGGCCAATCCACCTAACCTGCACACCTTTGGACTGTGGGAGGAAGCAGGAGCACCCGGATGAAACCCACGCAGACACGGGGAGAACGTGCAAACTCCACACAGACAGTGACCTGAGGCCAGAATTGAACCCGGATCCCTGGTGCTGTAAGGCAGCAGTGCTAAACCACTGTGCCACTGCGCTGCATGATTTTAGGATTACATTCACTAGAGTTTAGAAGAGTGAGGGGGAATCTCATGGAAACTTATAAAATTCTAACAGGGTTAGACAGGGTAGATTCAGAAAGAATGTTCCTGATGGTGGGCGGGAGTCCAGAACAAGGGGGTCATAGTTTGAGGATAAGGGGTAAACCTTTTAGAACTGAGGGGAGGAGAAATATCTTCACCCAGAGGGTGGTGAATGTGTGGAATTCACTCCCACAGAAAGTAATTGAGGCCAAAACGTGTGATTTCAAGAAGAAATTAGATATCGATCTTGGGGCTAAAGGGACCCAGGGATATGGGGGGGGTGGTGGGATCAGAATATTGAATTTGATGATCAGCCATGGTTAAAATGAATGATAGAGCAGCCTTGAAGGGCTGAATGGCCTCCTCCTGCTTCTAGTTTCTATGATTTGCATCCCATGTCTCGGACAGAACCATCTTCACACCTTTCACAGACACAACTCCTGCTTCAGGTCACAGCTTGGTGACTTCAAGCAGGGAACTCTGGCTGACAGGCCCCCCCTGCTCCAGCTGAGTGTTCCACGCAGTGAGTGAGAAAACACTTTTCCTGAGGAATGCTCTGTCTTGTACCCAAGGCAAGGAGTCCAGTCTTTGCTGGGATTGACATGGAAAACAACTTCTTCCTTATCTACACAGTACTCCTGAATTTAGCCAATCCGTCTGAATCAGGCCCTTAGATACCAAGAACCTATTAAATTTAAATTCATATTGTGACAACCTGGGACCAATCCTACTGTGGGAAGTATTAATATGTCATCACAGGTGTAAAAGAAGGGGGCAGTGGGACAAAGAGGGGAGAGCAACTGCCAGAGATAACAGCTCTCAGCAGTTAGCTGTGAGACAGCGACAGCGCAAATCGCTGGCTCTCATAGCTTTATCTCTGTCTTAGAGAAAGCACTTTCTCGATAGCAAAGATACTAAAGAAGAAAGATATTCCAGACAGAAGAATCAACAGAGAAGGCCCAGAATATTCCTGAAGACACAAAACCTGGTTGTAATTTAGAGAGAGACTAAATTCTACCCTGTTAATGAGTGGGATTTGTATCTATTTGAACCGCAGACCATTAGAATCTTGTTTTATTCGGCAACAGTTAATAGAAGGGATTTATTTGATTAGTTAATTTGTTTACTGTTAGATGAATAAATTGTTACGTGTTGATTTTAGAGAGAGTGAGGGAGTTATTTTGATTTAACCACTAGAAGTTGCTGAAGAGCAGGTCACACCACTTCCTCACAAACACCTTTTACAGATTACAGGGCGAAGTACTCCTCCTTGGATGTTTCAGAGTTAGTTTTCAGAGAAGGGGGATCTGCCTCCGCTTTATAACCCCATCTGAGAATACTCTGGCAGTCAATGCCCATCATTGTCCTCCTTTCAATGGCAGAGCTCCGGAACGAGGCTGCTAAAAGCTACCCGTTTAAGTCACGGGTAGATAGATTTCTGATCATAAAGGGTTGTGGGGAGCAGACGGGCAAGTGGAACTGATCCACTTCAGATCAGCCATGATCTTATTGAATGTTGGGGCAGGCTCGAAGGCCTACTCCTGTTCCTACTACTTATGTACCCATTATTGGGGTAGGGAAGGGAACGTTAACCAGTGTGGAGCTGCCGGCCTTTTAGCCAAAGCCTCTGAAATATTAACATCACGCACACTTGAAACAGGATTTCATGAATTCAGTTAGAGACAGGTCAGAGGCAGAGTCTCCCTGAGGGGGAAACGTAACAAAGCCAGCCGCAGTCTGTATGAGGTGATCCGGGCACTTACCACAGTAAATCCACAAGGCCACCTTGCCGGGCGATTGCTGCTTTTACACGGTTTGCAAACTGCACTGCGTCTTCATCTTCCTGAGGACACAAACAGAGAGAGAGAGAGCGTTTCACTCAGTGCTGCTCACTCACATCCTCTACATCTGTAAATCCTGATCAGGGCTGATCATCAAATTCAACATCCTCATCCCCCCCCCCCTTCCTTTACAGCTACAATAAATCCAGTGAACTGGTGGCAATGACAATAATCTCTCCCTCGAGACAGTCACCGACTTCAGGAAGCTGAGACAAGGACAAGCCCCTGTCAACATCAATAAGGATAAAGTGGAAATGGTCGAAAGTTTCAGGTTTCTAAGTGCCCAGATCACCAATGACCTGTCCTGATCCCTCCACACTGAAGCTATAGTTAAGAAAGCCAAACAATGCCTGTACTTTCTCAGAAGATTGAGGAAATTTAGCAGGTCCACTACGACTCTCGCCAATTTTTTCACAGATGCACCACAGAAAGCATTCTTTCTGCTTGTATCACAGCTTGGTACGGGCTCCTGCTCTGCCCAAGACCACAAAGAACTACAAACGGTCATGAATGAAGCCCAGTCCATCACGCAAACCAGCCCCCCATCCACTGATTCCGTCTACACTTCCTACCACCTTGGCAAAGCAGCCAGCATAATTAAGGACCCCACGCACCCCAGACATTCTCTCTTAACATAAGAACAGAAGAAATAGAATCAGGAGTCGGCCATCTCGCCCCTCGAGCCCACCATTCAACAAGATCATGGCTGATCTGAAAGTGGATCAGTTCCACTTTCCCGCCTGCTCCCCATAACCCTCAAGTCCCTTATTTCACAGAAATCTATCTACCCGTCATTTAAACATATTTAACAAAGTCGCTTCCGACGCTTTAATGGGCAGAGAATTCCAGATATTCACCACCGTCTGAATGAAGAAGTTCCTCCTCAACTCTGTTCTAAACTGCTCCCCCCCTGCCCCTTATTTTGAGGCTGTGCCCTCTAGTTCTTGTTTCCTTTCTAAGTGGAAAGAATCTCTCTACCTCTATCCTATCTAGCCCCTTCATTATCTTGTAAGTCCCTATAAGATCCCCCACTAGCCTTCTAAACTCTAACGAGTACAGTACTTCATCTCCAGTATCAACCTGGTGAACCTTCTCTGTACTCCCTCCAAGGCCAATGTACCCTTTCGCAAATAAGGGGACCAAAACTGCACACAGTTCCATCTTTGTCTGTCAGGAAAGAGCTACAAAGATCTGAGGCCGTGTACCTACTGACTCAAGAACAGCTTATTCCCTGCTGCCATCAAACTTTTGAATGGACCTACCTTGCATTAAGCTGATCTTTCTCTACACCCCAGCTGTGACTGTAACACTACATTCTGCACTCCCTCCTCATCACTGTGAACTTGTCTGTATAGCGTGCAATAAACAATACTTTTCATTGTATACGAATACATGAGAGAATAATAAATCAAATCAAACATTTGCCGCATCTGTTAGCATTTATGGGATCTTGCTGTGTGCAAACTGGCCGCGAGTTTCCTACATTAAGCGGTGACTACACTCTGCGGATACTTCATGAGCTGTAAGGCACTTCAAGTGTTAAAAGACATTATTGCGGTGTACAAATCTCAAATAACATCGCGAGTGAGTGAAGCTGTGCAGAATGAAGTTATGTCTTTGCTGTCACATTAAAGTTTGCTCTCTACCATAGCAGCAGGAGATGCCACATATAAACAACAGCACTCTCTACCTGGTTATACAATCATATAGTGCAGAGGAGGCCCTTCAGCCCATCGAGTCTGCACCGATGCGCAAGAAATACCAGACTTCCCACCTAGACCTGTTTACCAGCACTCGGCCCGTAGCCCTGAATGTTAAGTTCCTCGGCCCACCCGCCTGCACTGAGCTCTGACTCTTTATTATCCCCTTGTTCCCCACATCAACAGTCAGGCTCAGAGGCTAGTTTCATTCAGTACCAAATCCAGGTTAAGAATGGGAAAGCCTGGGGGGGACTGAGATGCTGGAACGTGATGGAGAGGCTGGGAATCCTGCAGTGAGTAACTCACCTCCTGACTCCCCCACAGCCTGTCCCCCATCTACAAGGGACAAGTCAGGAGTGTGATGGAATACTCCCCACTTGCCTGGATGGGGGCAGCTCCAAGAAGCTCGACACCATCCAGGAGAAAGCAGCCCCACTTGATTGGCCCCCCATCCACAAACATTCACTCCCTCCACCACCGACACTCAGTAGCAGCAGTGTGTACCATCTACAAGATGCACTGCAGCAACTCATCCTTAGACAGCACCTTCCAAACCTACGACCAATTCCATCTAGAAGGACAAGGGCAGCAGATACATGGGGAACGCCACCACCTGCAAGTCCCCCTCCGAGCCTCTCACCATCCTGACTTGGAAATGTATCAGCTGTTCCTTCACTGTCGCTGGGTCAAAATCCTGGAATTCCCTCCCTAACAGCACTGTGGGTCAACCCACAGCACATGGACTGCAGTGACTCAAGATGGCAGCTCACCACCACCTTCTCAAGGGGCAACTAGGGATGGGCAATAAATGCTGGCCCAGCCAGCGACACCCATGTCCCACGAATGAATAACAAAAGGATGCGATAATGCCTGCTGGCATTCACAGATGAAGAATGGTCTCCTGATCTCCATGTGCTAATCCTGAACCTAGCAGAGTGGGCTGAAGAGTGAGCCATCAGACTTCACTCCCCAGTGTCTCCTTCCTCCCCCCTCACTGCATCACAAAGCCAGAGCTTACCTCTCGTGTCATTGGCGGTAGATACCAGACACTGCAGACTATAGCCCAACTTGTCATCATCCTCAGCAGGTAGTTCACCATTCCGTACTTGCTGCTGTTCCAGAAGGCTTCTCCAAAGCGAGGATCATACTGTGGAAGTTAAAATGTTCAGATTTTTTTTTAGAGAATCATGCCTTCTCTGTAACAGCCTGTCAGAATGTTATCGGTTGCAGACCTTCAAGGGAGTCTGTCTGCTTTAGACTAATCTTCTCTTGCTTAGGCCTTAAAACCTTCTGCTTTTCGACCTGGGTGAACAAGACCAGATTTTTTCCATAACAAATACCAAAGGCGAGATATGGGGATGCGTTTTGCAAATGAAGGATTAGCAGAAGTCAATTTTTCATCGAATGAGAAAGGGAGAAAAGCCAGGATTTAATTGGCAATGAAAGATGTGAAATATCTCTTGTTTCTGGTTTGTTGTAATTAACTAACTTGTTTCTCTGTAACATCAGAACCACTCCAGCCAATTTGACAGAGGGAGGGGCAGTTCTCCTTGTGCACAAGTCACTAAAGGCCTTACATGGTATCCAGTGCTGTTTGTGTTAAGAGTGGACTGAGCGTGCCTAAGATTGCTGGTACACAAGGATCTCTGACAGTGCTGACAAAACAGAGTCAGAGCAATAAGATCAGAGTCTGGGCATCAGCCCTTTAAAACAGCTCATCCTCTGTAGCTGCAGCCCACTGAGGCAGAGGAAACGTATAACAGTCTCCTTAAAAACAAAGCAAACGTCAACCTAATCACAGGCCCAAAGGTGCAGTGACGTTAATGCAGTGGGTCCCATTTGGTGAGGGAGATTTACTGGAAGAATATTGCCATCTCGTGGGTGCGATAAACAGGTACACAAATCTTGCCTTGTCTGTTAGAGAACTGACAGACAACCTCGGCTCGTGAGAGGGGGCTGCAGCAGTGACCGTCCTTCATCTCAGTGGGCCACAGGATTAAAGCCAGGCTTGTTCACTCACCGGGACCCCATGAATAATATTAAATACATTTCATACACGCCGAATATTTCATAACCAGTTACAGGAAATGTTTAATTCTGGAGGGGCACAGATCAGCGAGATATCTTTTCCCAAAGGTAGGGGAGTCTAAAACTAGAGGGTTTAAGGTGAGAGGGGAGAGATACAGAAGGGTCCAGAGGGGCAATTTTGTTCACACAGAGGGTGGTGAGTGTCTGGAATGAGCTGCCAGAGGTAGTAATAGAGGCAGGTACAATTTTGTCTTTTAAAAAGCGTTTACACAAGTAAGATGGGTCGAGGGATATGGGCCAAATGCAGGCAACTGGAACTAGCATAGTGGTTTAAAAAAGGGGCAGCATGGACAAATTGGGCTGAAGGGCCTGTTTCCATGTTGTAAACCTCTATGACTCGATGGAGATTTGAGAAGTGGGCTGTTTTCAGTGATTCTGGGTTTCTCTGTTATTGTTTTCTGTTTGCTAACCTCTAAACTCAGGGCGGTACAGTGGCCCAGTGGGTTAGCACTGCTGCCTTACAGTGCCAGGGAACCCAGGTTTGACCCCAGTCTCGGGTCACTGTCTGTGCAGACTCTGCACATTCTCCCCATGTCTGCCAGCACCTTCAGAAGCAGGCAGGTGCCTAACAACCCAAGAGGCCAATCCACAATTCACAGCCAGAAGGTGAGGCCTGCATTTGATCCTTTGAGCCAAAGTAGCAGAGAAACCTTCATAAAGGCCTTTGAAATATCTTTACCAGACCAGGAAAACAGCAATTTAGCACGGCCAATCCCCCTAACCCGCACGTCTTTCGGACTGTGGGAAGAAACCGGAGCACACGGAGGAAACCCATGCAGACACGGGGAGAACACGTAGACTCCACACAGACAGTGACCCAAACTGGGAATCGAACCCGGGTCCCTGGCGCTGTGAGGGAGCAGAGCTAACCCACTGTGCCACCGAAATACCCCACAGACTTACAGATCTATTTAAATTGGATGCTGTTCGGGAATTGTATATTTTGGAACACGGGGTAATTTCTACATAACCTGTGTGTGTGTTTAGTGATTCATACACTTAATTATCTCGTTATAGTTTGTGTGTATGTGTCTTTTAATTTTAGTAAATAGTCGTCATAATTGCTACTCAATGACTGGGTTGATTATTCTCACTGGGGAGGGGGCTGGTGGTGGTTCAAGTGACTCCTCACATCAAGACAGGACACTACATGAACTGTTTCAAGTTGAGACGGTCTCACAGCTAACATCCACCTGGTTCATGACAGACACAGTACCCACCCACACTCCCAATTTCAGGGAATTCCAATCTGAAACAGAAACATTTTCCATTAGACCAGGGGTGGGGGTGGGGGGGGGGGGGGGGGGGGGCGCACTCCCGAAAACTGTGCGCACTCTGACAAGGTTAAAGATGCCAAACAGTCTAGATCAGAAGTTGTCCAAAGCCCAAAGGATAGCCAGTAGCATGTCCGCTACCACTCTCACCAACTTTTACAGATGCATCGTTGAAAGCATCCTTTCTGGGTGTATCACAGCCTTGGTCTGGGCTCCTGCTCTGCCCAAGACCACAAGGAACTACAAAAGGTCATGAACGTAGCCCAATCCATCAGGCAAACCAGCCTCCCATCCATTGACTCTGTCTACACTTCCCGCTGCCTCGGGAAAAGCAGCCAGCATAATTAAGGACCCCACTCACCCCGGACATTCTCTCTTCCACCTTCTTCCATTGGGAAAAAGATACAAAAGTCTGAGGTCACGTACCAATCGAATCAAGAACAGCTTCTTCCCTGCTGCCAACAGACTTTTGAATGGACCTACCTCGCATTACTTAAGCTGATCTTTCTCTGCGCCCTAGCTGTGATTGTAACACTACATTCTGCTCCCTCTCCTTTCCTTCTCTATGAACGGTATGCTTTGTCTGTATAGCGCGCAAGAAACAATATTTTTCATTGTATGTTAATACATGTGACAATAATAAACCAAATCAAAGTGACTTAATAATCAAGAATTACTCCAGATCTTAACTCATCTTGTGGCACACCCAGTTACATAGAACAAAGAACAGTTTAGCACAGGAACAGGCCCTTCAGCCCTCCAATCCTGCACTATCATTTTATCCTATCGAGGCCTGTATCCCTCTATTCCCCATTTGTTCATGCACCTATTCAGATCAGTCTGTTGGAATTAGTCTTACCTTGATAGCGACTGGATAGACAGTGGCTCCAATTTCAAAGCTTCCCTTCTTAAACATCATGACGGAGGTATTATTGATACAGGTTCCTATAGAGAAGAGATAGACAGGCACCAGGTGAGCGAAACAATCGTCTCTGCCCCTCACTACTTTTTATCTCATGTTCTGAATGGGATGCTGCCCAGTCAAAGTTTATGCAGGAAACATCTGCTCAAAGCTCCATGTTCTCTAAGTAAACTCCATCTGAGGGTCCGAACGTTGCATTAGAAATCGGGAAAGCTTGATAAAGAGGGGGAAATAAAAACCAATCTGAATCTGCTCATGGATAGGGTGACAATGGTTCGCCACAAATCTCTAACACAGTACTAGTCTCACAGCACCAGGTTACAGTCCAACAGGTTTATTCAGAATCACAAGCTTCCTCAGGTGAATATCCTCACACTTGGAATACTGTGTACAGTTCTGGTAATCCTATTATAGAAAGGATATTTTTAAACTAGAAAGAGTGCAGGAAAGATTTACTAGCATGTTACCGGGATTTGAAGGTTTCAGGCTGGTGATAGACTGGGACTTTTTTCTCTGGAGTGTAGGAGGCTGAGGGGTGATCTTATAGAGGTCTATAAAATATTGAGGGGCACAGATCAGCGAGATAGTCAATATCTTTTCCCAAAGGTAGGGGAGTCTAAAACGGGTTTAAGGTGAAAGGGGAGAGATACAAAAGTGTCCAGAGGGACAATTTTTCACAGAGGGTGGTGAGTGTCAGAAGTAATAATAGAGGCGGGTACAATATTGTCTTTTAAAAAGCATTTGGACAGTTACATGGGTAAGATGGTTATAGAGGGATATGGACCAAATGCAGGCAATTGGGACTAGCTTAGTGATTAAAACTGGGCGGCATGGATGAGTTGGGCCCAAGGAAGCTGGTTCAAGTACAGTCCAATACCCCACAGTCATCATTTTGCAGCCTCATATCTATTCTGATCTGTCCATCAGGCAGACAAAAGGGAATACTAACAGGTTAGGAAAGAAATGGGCGGCACGGTAGCACAGTGGTTAGCACTGCTGCTTCACAGCTCCAGGGTCCTGGGTTCGATTCCCGGCTCGGGTCACTGCCTGTGTGGAGTTTGCACATTCTCCTCGAGTCTGCGTGGGTTTTCTCCGGGTGCTCCGGTTTCCTCCCACAATCCAAAGATGTGCGGGTTAGGTTCATTGGCTATGCTAAAATTGCCCCTTAGTGTCCTGGGATGTGTAGGTTAGAGGGATTAGCAGGTAAATGTGTGGGGATATGGGGATAGGGTCTGGGTGGGATTGTGTTCGGTGCAGACTCGATGGGCCGAAGGGCCTGTTTCTGCACTGTAGGGTTCTATGCTCTTCTATGCTCTAAATGGGGAGAAAAGAAAGCAAGAGCTGGAAAGGGTGTGGATTATTCGCAGAACAAAATGAGAATAGTGAAGTCTTGTGTGGATGTGTAAATAAAAGTCACAGATAAGACCATGTCTTTGCCCAAAATGGCCTGCTTCAGCACTGGAAACTCAATGCTGTTCACAGCTTGGAAGCAGAGGTACAAATCGATTCCAATGGGCACAAAAGGAAATACAAGAGGATGTAGAAAAGAGGAAACAGACTTTGTTACAAAGAGACTTGAGAGGCTGTGGGAGTTTGCTTCCACAGTTACTGGTTAACACACAGATTATATCTATAGTCTCACTGGAATTCTACCCACGGAATCGGAGCTGGTGAGGAGTGGACAGTGGAAATGTCCATTAACCTCGAGACAGGGCAGCTGGGATCTGTCCTAGAATAAAGAACAGTGCAGCAAAGGAATAGGTCCTCTGAGCCTGTGCCAATCACGATGCCTGCCTAAACTAGAACCATGTGCACTCACCGGGTCCATACCCTTCCACTCCCATCCCATTCACAGATTCATCTAGTTGTCCCTTAAATACTGCTATCGTACCTGCTCCCACCACCTCCCTGGGCAGTGCCTTCCAGACATTCACCACCCTCTGTGTAATAAAACTTGCCTTCTACATCTCCTCAGAACTTTTCCCCATGCCCCCCCTATTACTTGACTTTTCTACCCGAGGAAAGAATATTTGACTATCCACTGTGTCCATGCCAATCATAACCTTGTAACCCTCTATCAGGTCGCCCCTCAACCTCCGTCGTTCCAGTGAGAACAAACCGAGTTTCTCCAACCTCTCCTCATAGCTAATGCACTCCAGAGCAGGCAACATGCTGGTAAACCTCTTCTGTACCCTCTCCAAAGCACCCACATCCTTCTGGTAGTGTGGTGTCCAGAATTGAACACAGTATCCTAAATGAGGCCTAACTAAGGTTCTGTACAGCTGCAGCATGACCTGCCAATTTTTATACTCAATGCCCCAACTGATGAAGGCAAGCATGCTGTATAACTTCTCCACTTGCATTGCCACTTTCAGTAACGGGTGGACACGTAAACCCAGATTCCTCTTACTGTCAATACTCTGAAGGGTTCTTACCAATTGCCTGTTAGAACTGAGGCAGTAACACCGTAGAATGCCAGCTGGACACTGCCCATCTCCAGTCTGTCACTGGGAGGGTAGTAGTACAGGTTTGGCACACGTGCCCTTTAGTCACTGCACACTCCATAGTGAGAGACATGAATAAGGTACTGAACGCAGCTCAGCACTTTCACCTGCGACTAAGACATCTCATCCCACCTTTCTATCAGTCAGGCTTCCATCTGAAACTGCGCAGACACGTGTCAGTATTGTTCAACACACACCCAAGCTCACTGTAAGATAGGGAAAGGCTTGCTGCAGGGACTAGCTTCTTAACGTAGACAGACCCTCCCAAACCCCTTGTAGCCTTTTGCTGTGTCATTCTTCCTGTGTAAGCATCTACAGTGAAGTTACTCCGCAGTGGGTAACATCACAGCTAAATCCCTATCAGGCAAAGTCAGTGATGACTGAGTCGTTCCAGCAGGGCGCGCATTGGACACTGATCACGGGACAGTTACAGCAGAGAAGACAGCTATTCGGACCATTGTATCTGTGCTGACTCCCCCTGCCTTCTCCCAGCACCTTTGAATGCTCCAATTCCCTTCTGAAGGCTTCCATTTAACCTGCCTTCACCACGCTCTCAGACAGCACACTCCACATCCTAACCACTCGCTCTGTGAAGAAGTTTCTCCTCATGTCTACATTGCTTCTTTGAAGAATCACCTTCAATCTGTGGCCCTCTGCTTTTCGATCCTTGCACCAATGGAACAATCTCTCCCTTTCGACTCTGACCCGATCCCTTAAATTTTTGAACACCTCTAGCAAATCTTCTCTCAGCCTTCTCTTTTCCCCAGGAGAACAGTCCCAACTTCTCCAATCTGCCTGCGTAACTGAAGTTCCTCAACCCTGGAACCATTCTTGTGAATCTTTTCTGCACTCTCTCTCTCTCTCTCTATCTTCACATCCACCCTAAAACACAGTGCCCAGAACTGCACATCAAGGCCAGACCAATGTTTGATCCAGGTTTAACATATGATCCTTGTTCTTGTGTTCAATACTCCATTAATACAATCTGGAATACGATGTGCTTCATTTTTATTAATTGCTGTCTGCCCTGTCCTGCCACCTTCAGTGACTTGTGCACATAGACTCGCAGTTCCCTCTGCTCCTGCATCCCCGTTGGGACTCGATGCTCTCTTTTAGAATCATACTGATTTACAGCATGGAAACAGCCCAATTTGTCCATGACCCCTTTTTTTTTAAAACCACTAAGCTAGTCCCAATTGCCTGCATTTGGCCCATATTCCTCTCTACCCATCCTACCCATCTAACTGTCTAAATGCTTTTTATAAGATAAAATTATACCTGTCTCTACTACTCCCTCTGGCAGTTCGTTCCAGACACTCACTATCCTGTGTGTGAAAAATTGCCCCTCTGGACACTTCTGGATCTCTCCCCTCTCACCTTAAACCTATGCCCTCTAGTTTTAGACTCCCCTACCTTTGGGAAAAGATGTCGACTATCTAATTGATCTGTGCCCCTCATTATTTTATAGACCTTGATAAGATCACCCCTCAGCCTCCTATGCTCCAGGGAAAAAATTCCAGTCTATCCAGCCTCTCCTTCTACCCCAATCCATCAAGTCCCAATAGCATCCTAATAAATCTTTTCTGCACTCTTTCTAGTTTTACAATACCCTTTCTATAATAGGGTGACCAGAACTGTACACAGTATTCCAAGTGTGGCCTTACCAATGCCTAGTACAACTTCAACAAGACATCCCAACTCCTGTATTCAATGTTTATGTTGTCTCTTTGTGCTCTGCCAATCCAAATGAATGACTTCATTCATTAAACTTCATCTGCCACTTCTCCATCCTTTCCACCAATGTGTCCATGTCTTTATCTACACTGATTGCCTCACAGTTTGTAATGCTTCCAAGTTGTATCTGGATCTTTGTACTTCAATTGGACCCAGTGCTACCCAAGCTTCTTAACACTGAACAGGAATCAGACCTGGGGCTGAACTCTCAAGCTCAGTCACACACCCTCCTCACCAATTTGAGGCATCCTGTCTACCAGTTTACCTCGAGGGTCCTTCAATGTCTACCTCACCAGGATTCCCTTTTCAGTAATGCCAGTACCGTGCCTGCTGCCATCTGTCAGAGGGCAGAGACCATTCGATGCTCACACACTTACCTTCTGGGAAAATCAGAATCGGAAGCTTGGCCTGGTCTCTCACATGCTCACTCAACCTAAAAAAAAAAATCAACAAAGGCACAGTTAGCCTTTCCAAGTCAAATAACCCATCTGCTCGTGTAGAAATCTCTTGCCTTTCTAAAGAACCCTTCCATGCTTTCTTTCATGGGAAGCAAGAACCGCTGGTGAGGCCCAGCATTTACTGTCCAGCTCTAATTTCCCCCTGAAGTGGTGGTGGTGGTGAGCTGCCGTCTTGAACCGTTGTAGTCGGTACATCCGCAGTGCGATAAGGGAGGGAGTTCCAGGATGTAAAGGATTAACCAGGCAATGCACAGTGAGCACTCAAATCTTTTAATCTTTTATTTCCTGCTAACAAGGCGAACAGACACAATGAATTTCACAATGGTGCTCTGTCGATTCATACAGACAACATAACAGTTATAGTTCACTGTATCTCACTCTCTGGAAGTTTGTTATGGAAAGGGTCTTATTTTCATTCTGTGGCAAAGGCTGGAAACAGTGTTCATGAAACTAACACAAGGTTTCAGCTGGTCGCTTGTCCGGAGTAGCCAAGCGTTGGCCTCACTGAAGACCTTGTTTGCTAATAATTTGTGCGCTACATTTTTAATAATGTTTTTTGAAGGTTTTCCAATCAGGCGTTGCAATAAACCCCCAAAGTCCACTGCAGAATAGAATCATTAAATATCTACAGTGCAGGAGGCCATTCAGACCATTGAGTATGTATCGACCACAATCCCACCCAGGCCCTACCCCCATAACCCCACACATTCACCCTGCTAATCCCCTGACACTAGGGTCAATTTAGCATGGCCAACCTAACCCATCTTTGGGCTGTAGGAGGAAACCGGTGCACCTGGAGAAAACCCACACAGACACAGGGGAGAACGTGCAAACACTACATAGACAGTGACCCGAGGCTGGAATTGAACCTGGGTCTCTGGTGCTATGAGGCATTGGGTGCTGCCCAATTAGAATAATCCTCATTCAACATAGACAGATAGAAAAGCGTAGCAAATACTAACACAACTGGTTTCAATGATCAATCATCGTTCACTGTAGTCTGAGTGAGGGATCTCAGGATAAAACGTCGAGACTTCCAAGAATTGATGGTGAGCCCCCACCAAGGAAACTGCCCTCTCAACTGGCCATAAGACAAAGGAGCAGAATGAGGCCATTTGGCCCACTGAGTCTGCTTCACCATTCAATCATGGCTGATATATTTCCCATCCCCATTCTCCTGCCTTTTCCCCA
This sequence comes from Prionace glauca, assembly GCA_037974335.1. Taxonomy (NCBI): domain Eukaryota; kingdom Metazoa; phylum Chordata; class Chondrichthyes; order Carcharhiniformes; family Carcharhinidae; genus Prionace; species Prionace glauca. The sequence continues at coordinate 15,533,973 of CM075751.1, forward strand.
TAACCACTGATCCCCTTATTAATCAAGGGCCGATCTATCTCTGTCTTAAAGTCCCTCAATAACCCGGCCTCCACAGCCTTCTGTGGCAAAGAATTCCACAGATTCCCCACTCTCTGGCTGAAGAAATTCCTCCCCATCTCTGTTTTAAAGGATCGTCCCTTTACCCTGAGGTTGTGCCCTCTGGGTCTAGTTTTTCCTACAAGTGGAAACATCCTCTCCACGTCCACTCTATCCAGGCCTCGCAGTATCCTCTAAGTTTTAATAAGATCCCCCTCATCCTTTAAACTCCATCGAGTACAGACCCAGAGTCCTCAACCATTCCTCATACAAGCTCTTCATTCCAGGGATCATTCTTGTGAACCTCCTCTGGACCCTTTCCAAGGCCAGCACATCATTGGGGCCCTCATAATACTCCAAATGGTGTCTGACTAGAGCCTTATACAGCCTCAGAAATACATCCCTGCTCTTGTATTCTGGCAGGATTCTCTTCTCTGCCTCATCCATTCTCTTTAGGTATCTTGCAGTTCATTAAAATGAGCACCAATGATTTGTGCCAGGGAGCTGAGTCATCCACAACTTCCCTCACAAAGGGAGCGCCATCTCACTGCCTATATCGTTGTCAGAGTGAGCCTGCTCACCAGATAAACCACCACTGGCAACGAGGTCCCACCCAGCCATCTCCCAGCACCTTCATCAAACAAAGAATTTCCCCACTTTGCTCAGCTCCCCATCACCAGAATTCAGAGAATCACAGAAACACTGCAATGGAGGTGGCCATTCAGCCCATCGTGTCTGCACCGATGACAATCCCACCCAGGTAACCCCACACATTTTTCTCTAACCTACACATCCTGGGAAACTAAGGGGCAATTTATCATGGCCAATCCACCTAACCTGCACATCTTTGGACTGTGGGAGGAAACCGGAGCACCCAGAGGAAACCCACGCAGACACAATGAAAACGCGCAGACTCCACACAGTGACCCAAGCCGGGAACTGAACCCGGGTCCATGGAGCTGTGAGGCAGCAGTGCTAACCACTGTGCCGCCCAAATATTATAGCCAGGATGTTCCAGGAACATCGCACAGAGTATACTTGCCAAAATTACCATGATTATGAGTTGCACTTCAGGGTTTAAACAAAGGATTAAAAGATGAAGAGTGCTTGCAAAAACGCAGCTCACTGAGAACATGGGCCCCCTCCCACCTCTCCCCCGCCGTGATGAGCTTCCTGAACCTTGTTGGAGCCACACTCACCCAGGCAACGTGAACCCAGCAGATGCCAGAAACATTCAGAAGAAAGTGAGCTCTGCAGTCAGCCTCCCATATTTCTGTCGATTCAGCCCTGACCACCTGCTGTTCACAGTAAGAAGTCTGACAACACCAGGTTTAAGTCCAGCCGATTTATTTGACAGTAAACTCACAAGCTTTCGAGGTTCCCCTCTTCACAGTAAAAGCGAAGAGGGAAACTTACTTAATTCTTACTGTGTTTACCCCAGTCTAGCGCCGGCATCTCCACATCTGTTCAGCCAGCCAGATGAATCACAAAGATGCCACAGTGATCAAAACCCTTGAAATCGCGTGATTATTATCTCACCTTCTTGCAACGAGATTGCGGTCTTTGACCTCTGACCTCTCAAACCAGATGTGAGGACAAGCTTTGACCATGGCCCTCTGAATGACTCCCATCAGCCCGCCGTGGATCTGGCCCACCTGTTGGAAAACACAATCACACGGGTGGTTAGAGCTGTTCCCGGTGTATCAGTTAGCAATCTGCTTCGAGGAGCTTGGGAATGGCTTCCCTCTCTTAAGCAACCAGGCTTAATCTAGGTAACAAGGGTCAGACTGCATTTATACCCCTTCTATTCTCCACTGCTTCCTCATCAGATTTGATTTATTATTGTTTTATATATTTGGATACAGTGAAAAATATTGCTTCTTGTGCACTAAGCATACTGTTCATAGAGTACATAGGGGAGAAGGAAAGGAGAGAATGCACAACTTAGTGTCACTGTCATAGCTAGGGTGTAAAGAAAGATCAGCTTAATACTTGATTTGATTTACTATCACACGCACTGGGATACAGTGAGAAGTATTGTTTTTTGTGTGCTATGCAGACAAAGCATACTGTCCATAGAGTACATGCGGGGAAGGAAAGGAGAGGGTGCAGAATGTGGTGCTACAGTCATAGCTAGGGTGTACTGAAAGATCAACTTAATATAAGGTAAGTCCATTGAAAAGTCTGATGGCAGCAGGGAAGAAGCTGTTCTTGAGTCGGTTGGTATGTGTCCTCAGACTTTTGTATCCTTTTCCTGATGGAAGAAGGTGGAAGAGAGAATGTCCGGGGTGCGGGGGGTCCTTAATTACACTGGCTGCTTTTCTGAGGCAGCGGGATGTGTCGACAGAGTCAGTGGATGGGAGGCTGGTTTGTGCAATGGACTGGGCGTCATTCACAACCCTTTATAAATGCAGGAAAAAGGGAAGGAACGTGAAGGGGAATCACAACTTGATAACTCAGAGAATACAGAGGATTATATTATTGCTCCGCTCTACTACATCCAGACATCTTTCATGGGATTTGCTGACTAGGAGTGGAGAAAACTAACAGCCATTTTGTGCCAGCAACGTTCCAGAAGCTACATATATTTTCAAAAGACAGATGTACCGAGACAGAAAAGGCATTTAACAAAGTGGTGAAAAGGTGGTGCCAATGCAGGAAAAATGCATGATCTTGCACTTATTTCCCACTCGATCTTAATCGCTCCTCATGCCGATACCAAAGCACACAGAAGTGAGTAATATCTGAGTGACTGGCAGCAAACCTTCCCGTTCCGAGAATGATTCAACCTTCAGTCAAATCATCTGGACAAAGGACTAATTTCCCTTCTCCACACACCCGCAATGCCAATGTCTCATTCAACATGGAGAAGTGTGGCATAATTCACTTTGGGCAGATCACTAAGGAAGGATGGTACACAGCAGAAATCGCAACAGTGCAGATGAGCTGAGAGATCTTGGTGCCCACAGACACTGGGCAGCACGGTGGCACAGTGGTTAGCACTGCTGCCTCACAGCGCCAGAGACCTGGGTTCAATTCCCAGCTTGGGTCACCGTGTGTGGCGTTTGCACGTTCTCCCCCGTGTCTGTGTGGGTTTCCTCCGGGTGCTCCGGTTTCCTCCCACAATCTGAAAGATGTGCTGCTGAGGTGCTAAATTCTCCCTCAGTGTCACCAAACAGGCGTCGGAGTGTATCGACGAGGGGATTTTCACAGTAACTTCATTGCAGTGTTAACATAAGCCAATTTGTGACTAATAAATTAACTTTAAATAAAAACAAATCCTTAAATGGGATTGGGTGACTTTTTTTTATTCATGTGTGGGACGTGGGATGTCGCTGGCTGGGCCAGTATTTATTGCCCATCCCTAGTTGCCCGAGGGCAGTTGAGAGTCAACCACATTACTGTGGCTCTGGAGTCACATGTAGGCCAGACTGGGTAAGGATGGCAGATTTCCTTCCCTGAAGGACATTAGTGAACCAGATGGGTTTTCCCGACAATCCACAATGGTTTCATGGTCATCAGCAGATTCTTCATTAAAGATGTTCTTTTATTGAATTCAAGTTCCACCATCCGTTGTGACGGGATTCGAACCCGGATCCCCAGAACATTAGCTGCATTAACAGTCTAGCGATAATACCACTAGGCCATCACCTCCCCAGCAAACTGGGATTAGAAATAGAGAAATGGAATATAAAAAGATAATATAGATGAAACTAAAACTTCATAATTCACCGGTATGGCCTCAGCTGCAGTATTGCGGATAATTCTGGGACCCACAGTTCAGGAAAAATGTCACAGCCTTCAAGACAGCGACAATACAGGGGAGATTTCCCAGGGATGGGGGACCTCAGTCCCGAGGAGAGTTAGGACAGTTCCCCTCGGAACAAGGATGATTCAGAGGCGATGGAGGTCCATCGTTGAGAGGTTTTGATCGAGTCAACAGAGAGAAAAATGGTTCCCTCTGGCGAGTAAGTCATCATTGCAAAGATCGTGTTTGTAAAATTAAAAAAAAAATTGTAACAAGACTCGAATTGTAAAATTGCACGGTCCCTTTCAAAGGTAGTTTTTTTGCAGTACTTACAGTTGAACAAAAAAGAGGTGCAAGTACATGGAGTACACAGAGTGAAACATTTATATCAAGAGACCAGGCAGTATGTTGCCAAGACAACTGGCTGTTTTTGAATTTTGCAGCCCAATCAGTTTAAACTTGCACTTAGCTCACAGCAGCCTCTTAGATTTAAATTTAATGTTTTGGTAACCTAAGAACCAATCCTACTGGGAAGATGTTGATATGTCATCAGGAGTGTAAGAGACAGGTCTCAGCTTCAGAGAGGCACAGCCAGTAACCACTCTTTGCCACAGCTCACAGCTTTAGAGGGAAACAGAGACAGCAATCTCTCTCTCTGCCATAGCTGATAGCTTTGAGTCAAAGCCTCATCTGAATAGCAAAGATGCCAAAACAGGACAGAGATTCCAGACAGAAGACCAGAAGATTCCAGAAGATGATAAAACTGGTTGTATTTTGAAAGTGACTAAAAATTCTACTTTTTTCTTAAGTGGGAATTGTATTTAACCGTTAGTTAGATAAATAAATTGTTCCTTGTTGATTTTGGAGTGTCTCAAGTAGTTATTTTGATTTAACCACGAGGAATTGCTGAATCACAGATCGTCCCACTTCACACTCACTTTTACAGATTATGATTTGAGATATTCCTCTTTGAGTAGTTAGGTGTTAGTTCTCAGACAGGGGTACAATCTCCGCTTTACGACAGTCATGAATCTACTCCACCTTTCTCTCTCTCTCTCTCAAAACTGTCACCCATAGCTTGCCATTTTAACACACGATCCTGCTCCCGTGTCCACATATCTGTCTTTGTCCTGCTGCAGTGTTCCAGTGAAGCTCAACACAAACTGGAGGAACGGCATCTCATCTTCCGGCTGGCACTTTACAGCCTTCCAGTCTTACCATCGAATTCAACAACTTCAGATGATTAGCTCTACCCCACCTCTACCCCTTTCTTTTCATTTTATTTAATTTTTTTTTAGTGTTCTCTATCTTTCACTTCTTTATTGTCTTTCTTTATATTTCTTCCTCCCCACCTCCCCACACTTTTCCCTCCTATTTACCTCCTCTTTCTTTGGCTTTTCTCCCCTTTTGCTTCCCTCTTCTTCTCAATTTTACCTCCCTCCCACCCATCTCCCCTCTTCCCCCACATCTTCGTCTGTCACAGTTCACCCTCTGATTTCAGCTTCTCTGCAGTGTGGCCGTTCACACCTTCTGTTCTCTCTACGGGCTGCCATTAGCAGCCTTTCCCTGATTTCTGTGGCTATGTCTCATCTTTCATTCCCTCACCCTGCTGTATAAATATCTCCCACTTTCTACACCTCTCAGCTTTGACACAGGGTCATCTGGACTCCAAACATCAACTCTTTCCTCTCTTTACAGATGCTGCCAGACCTGCTGAGATTTTCCAGCATTTTCTCTTCTGGTTTCAGGGATCTTTTCCCAATGATTTTAAATCTGAGGGAGATGTGGAGGAACCCTTTCACTGGGAAAGCTGTCCGGATCGGGAATGTTCTACCTGCAAGTGTGCTGGATTCCAGAAATAACTTGAAAAGTGGACTGGACAAGTAGGGAGGGTTAGGAACTTATGAGGATACAGACAAAGAACAGCGATGTGGGATCGATCAACTTTTCCCAAGTGTTAGCACAGTGGCCTGAATAGCCTCTATCTGTGCGGCAAATTTCCAGGATTCTCTGAGTTGGAACGTACGGAAGTTAAATATCAAACTTCACTGGATTCTGAGCCACTGCTAACTGGATGACATGTTGGAAGAGGAAAGATGGTAGCCTGAATTACAGAGATGAAGTTTAAGGAGGTCACATTCACCACCACAGAGACATCATCTCATGAAGTCCAATTTTCCTTCGACTGGGGCAGCACAGTGGTTCGCACTGCTGCCTCACAGCACCAAGAACCCAGGTTCACTTCCCAGCTTGGATCACTCTCAGTTCGGAGTCTGCACGTTCTCCCCCTGTCTGCGTGTCCGGTTTCCTCCCACAGTTTGAAAGACATCTAGTTAGGTGTTAAATTCTCCTCAATGTACCCAAACAGGCACCGGAGTTTGACGATTAGGGGGTTTTCATCGTAAATTCATTGCAGCGTTAATGTAAGCCTACTTGCAACTAATAAATAAACTTTACTGACTGTCAGAATGCCCAAGTTCTAAGATTTAATAAGCACTCACCATAGCGTAGAAGCCATCACTTGCTAGGATGATGACATCGATTGGAGAGGTGTGGTTTGCAACACATATGCCTCCGTTTTTCGGCCTGTTTTCACTGTCAAGGATCGGAAGGGAAGGAACGGTCACAATGCATGCTTATCGCTGTCAAGTTCACACTCGTGTCAATCTCAATGAGGTCAACTCTCTTTCTTCGAAGCTTCTCTCCATAGAAACAATGGCAGGGACTAATTTAACAAACCTTGGCGGTATTACATGCATATCCTTACTTAAGGACAGAGACTAAAACTGCACACACGATTCCAGATGTGGCCTCACCAATACCCTGCACAACTGTAATAACTTCCTGTAGCCCAATCCCTGTCCATTTGTAGTACCTGCATTCTAACTCTCTGTGCTCCTTGTACCAGCACACCCAATCTCTTCAAACATCAACATTTCCAACATTCTCACCTTCCCAAATATAGCCAGAGTTTTATTCTGACGGCCAAAGTAATTAGCTTCACATTTCCCGATATTATACTCCTGCTGTTAGTCCTCTAACACTCACAAACTGTTACTCAAACTTTCAGATCTTACTGATTACTCTATCTTACTGCTCCTACTCTTAGTAATTTACCACTCTAACAAACTTTCAAACTGATACTTTCCTGCATTCATCCCTTTGCTATTTCTCTCTCTCCCAACTTCCTACACACCACTTTCCTCTCCCATCTCTCTTACTCCCACATCCCCCTTGCCATCTTGCTTGGTCCCCTTCTCCCATACAACCACTGACTCCCCCGTCTCCCATACACTCTCCTGCTCATTCCCCCCTTCTCCCGTACACTCTCCTGCTCGATCCCCCTCTCCCATACTCTCCTGCTCGTTCCCCATTTCTCCCATACTCTCCTGCTCATTCCCCACTTCTCCCATACACTCTCCTGCTCGTTCCCCACTTCTCCCATACACTCTCCTGCTCATTCCCCACTTCTCCCATACTCTCCTGCTCGTTCCCCACTTCTCCCATACACTCTCCTGCTCGTTCCCCACTTCTCCCATACTCTCCTGCTCGTTCCCCACTTCTCCCATACACTCTCCTGCTCGTTCCCCACTTCTCCCATACACTCTCCTGCTCGCTCCCCCTCTCCCATACACTCTCCTGCCCATTCCTCACTTCTCCCATACACACTTCCGCTCACTTCCCCCTCTCCCATACACTCTCCTGCTCGTTCCCCCTTTCTCCCATACACTCTCCTGCTCGTTCCCCCCCACCTCCCATACACTCTCCAGCTCGTTGCCCCCCACCTCCCATACACTCTCCTGCTCGTTCCCCCCCTCTCCCATACACACTCCTGTTCGCCTCCCCCCTCTCTCAGCCACTCTCCTGCTCGCTCACCCCACCCGTCCCATACACTCTCCTGCTCGCCCCCCCATACACTCTCCTGCTCGCCCCCCCATACACTCTCCTGCTCGCCCCCCCATACACTCTCCTGCTCGCCCCCCCATACACTCTCCTGCTCGCCCCCCCATACACTCTCCTGCTCGCTCCCCACTCTCCAGAGGCCCAGCTCACAGGGCAGCAAGCAGAAAGCAGTGAAGGGGTATGAGTGAGTGAGGGAATCAGGATACGAGAACAGTGAGTGAGTAAATGAAGGAGTGATCGGGTGAGGACGACTTGAGTGAGTGGGGAATGGGGAGAGGCAAACAATGGGGGTGGGGAGTGAATGAGTGGGGAGATGAGAATGCTGAGTGAGTGAGTGAGGAGAGGGAGAGTGTCAGGAGGGGCTGATGCTGAGTGAGTGCAGGGATCGGGAGAAGGAAATGGTGAGAAATAGTGTGAGTGTGGGAGGGGATCAAGAGAAGGAATGGTGAGTGAGTGAGCGAGTAGGTGAGGGGATCAGGAGAAGGGAACAGTGTGTGAGTGAGTGAGGGGGAGGGAAGGAGAGAGGAGAGAGAGGGGAAGGGAGGAAGAGGATCAGGAGAAGGGTTGGTGAGTGAGTGGGTGGCAGTGGAGTGGCAGTTCGTGTTGAAAACGCTGCCTGTGCATTCAGTGTTCCTGTTGGCTGCACAGGAACTGCACTGAGGCAGGGATGGAGACAGTGCCATTGAAACAACTTTCCTAATTTACAGACTGTCCCAAACAACAGAAGGTGCTTCAAACAAGACCGATAGCTGTCACATAAAAGCCATGATGCCAGGTTCTGGGACAGGGAAGCAGCGTGTTACACACCTGTCATGGTAGTGAATGATCGCTGTCAGTGCCCGCACACAAATCCGGTAACACATCAAGTGTATGTGCTTGCTGAGAAAGTCTTTCAACCTGGACAAAGGGAGCAGAAACACTGCCAAACTTCAGTCAATGGCGAGGCAAACAGAAGACACAGTGTGTGAGATTAAAAGAATGAAATAAAATGGACAAAACCCCCAGTGGAACTGTTCAGAATGCCACACTGAATGTCAGTCTACATCAGCAGAGTTCAGTGTGAGGATTACAATGGGTCTCGCTGTCCCTTCACACAGGAGGGCAAACAGAAACCAGCCAGAGCTCCCACTGCTAAGTGCACTGCTGAATACGGGAGAAACTGAGGACTACAATTTCCAAACCTCCCCCCATTCCCACTCAATCTGGCACAGGTTTGACCAAACAGAGCCTGCTCACAAATCTTATAGACACCCTCAACAGGCGGTACAGTGGTTAGCACTACTGCCTCACCGCACCAGGGATCCGGGTTCGATTCCCGGCTTGGGTAACTGTCTATGTGGAGTCTGCACGCTCTCCCTGTTTCCTTTGGATGCTTCGGTTTCCTCCCACAGTCCAAAAGATGTGCAGGTTAGGTGGACTGGCCGTGTTAAATTGCCCCTTAGTGTCGGGGGACCGGTAGGGTAAATATATGGGGTTACGGGGATAGGGCCTGGATGGGATTGTGGTCAGTGCAGACTCGATGGGCCGACAGGTCTCCTTCTGCATTGTAGGGATTCAGTGATTCTACGAAATAACAAACGGTCAAAGGATCTTCAGTACATCACTTGTGTAGCACTCCCTACAGCACACTCCTGACTGCACCAACTTGGAAGCATTAATCTTCTGCCTGAATTATGATAAAGGAAAGCACAAATATATCTGTGGGGAGAATGGAGGGAAGCATGACTCAGCTGACTGTAGCCATCAGATGTTTCATTGCAAGACGGTGTGTAATGGCTATGGTATTAAGGTTCGGGTTGACAATACCAGTTGGGTACAAGTGCCCTCAGCTACACAGTCCAGTAATCTGCTGGAATGTGTGCCTATGCAAGAAGGAGGAGAGGACATAACAAAACCAAGTCCCTGGACATCAGACAAGGACAGGATCTGGCCGCAGCTCAGTTGAAATATCGCCCTGGACTTCCTTTGCGAGGAATGGCCACCCTGGCTAGGGATCAGAGCTCTGCAATTGGAGCTCAGTCCGAGTGGACATCGTCAGTGAGGATGCGGCAGCGGGAAAGGTGGATCTAGAGGGATGAACAAGAGCCCTCTACCTGGTTCTAGCAGAGACAGCACTCACCAGCCATTTGGCAAATATCCCACCATGGTCGTCCCGATTACCAACAAGCTGATTCCAGTGATTGCCAAGGTAACCCTACAGACACAAGAATATCACACAATTAGGATTTAATGCCGTTTACAACAATTCTTTTCCAACACAGGCTTCATATAAACTCCGAGGAGACAGCAAACCAATCGGGAGAAGACAGCACTGTTTTCAGAACCTTCTGTCTCCCATTCATTCCCTGCGGTTTCCACATTATCATTCCTGCTCTTTTTAAAAAAAAAGACATAGGCCTCATGAAGGGTCAAAAGATGTTTCCAATTCACTCTTTCTTTTGATGGATTCAGTGCTAATCAAAATCAGGGGCAGCACACTGGTTAGCACTGCTGCCTCACAGCGCCAGGGACCCAGGTTTGATTCCCATCTCTGTGCAGAGTCTGCATGTTCTCCCCATGTCTGCATGGGTTTCCTTCACGCGCTCCAGTTTCCTCGCAGTGCAAAAGACGTGCAGGTGAGGTGGATTGGCCATGCTAAATTGCCCCTCAGTGTTAAGGGGACCAGCTAGGGTAAATATGTGGAGGTTACGGGGATAGGGCCTGGGTGGGATTGTTGTCAGTGCAGAATCGATGGGCTGAATAGCCTCCTTCTGCACTGCAGGGATTTTATGATTTTATTCCATAAGGCAGTGAGGGATAGCTCTCTGAAAGAGCTGATGGACTGAACGGTATCCTTCATTCAGTCCTATGCTATTCTACTATGATTTTATTTCTGGTGAGAAGGGACTGGACTGGAGATGCTATTTGTAACCAGCAGTTGTTTGTCCGGAGGAGTCAGTGTGTCGAGGCAAGGCGGTCTATAATTCCAACACAGAGAGCTCGGGCACTTGCAGTGACAATATGGGTCCACTACCACTAGCTGACTGGCGCGCGGGCACATGCACACACAGAAAGGTCACCTGGTGATTCGCCAGCCAGCTGCTGTGTGGGAAACAGCCCGAGGAGGAGAAAAACATTGAAGTAGTTTCAGAGAGCCAGAGATCAGCCGGTGGTCACACTCCTGGCACACACCCTGAACACTGAGCCCTGACTCAGTAATACCGTCACACGTAGAAACTAGAAGCAGGAGAAGTCCGTTCAGTCCTTGGAACCTGCTCCACCATTCATTTTGATCATGGCTGATCATCAAATTCAATATCCTGATCCCACCCCCCCGCCCAACTCCCATATCCCTCAATCCCTTTAGCCCCAAGAGCTAGATCTAATTTCTTCTTGAAATCACACATTTTGGCCTCAACTACTTTCTGTGGGAGTGAATTGCACACATTCACCACCCTCTGGGTGAAGAAATTTCTCCTCACCTCAGTCCTAAAAGGTTTACCCCTTATCCTCAAACTATGACCCCCCCCCAGTTCTGAACTCCCTCATCATGGGGAACATTCTGAATCTACCCTGTCTAACCCTGTTAGAATTTTATAAGTTTCTATGAGATTCCCCCCTCACTCTCTTAAACTCCAGTGAATATAATCCTAACCGACTTAGTGTCTCCTCATATGACAGACCTGCCACCCCAGGAATCAGCCTGGTAAACCTTCGCTGTACTCTCTCTGTAGCAAGGACATCCTTCCAGATAAGGAGACCAAAACTGCACACAATACTCCAGATGCGGTCTCACCAACGCCCTGTACAACTGCAGCAAAACATCCCTGTCCCTATACTCAGATCCTCTCACCATGAAGGCCAACATACCATTTTCTTTCTTCATTGCCTGCTGTACCTGCGCGCCTACTTTCAGTGACTGATGCACGAGGACTCCAAGGTCTCGCTGAGTATCCACCTCTCTCAATTTACACCCATTCAAATAATAATCTGTCACAAGAACAACATCTGAATCATCTGAAGTCTTATACTCGTCATCTCAGTGTAGCTTTTTAAGGTTAAAGGAGCCACTTCATTCAGCTCTCAGAGCCTGGTAATCAGTCACTGTATCGATGACTAGTCAGTTTAAATCTCATTGAGATTACAGCAAGTAGCTGATTAATGTTGAAACTATCTTGCAGGGAGGCAGGGAGCAAGCAGAATACCTTCAGACACACAAGTCTGCTCACACCTCACGGTGCCAGTGCCTGAGGGCTTGGCAGAAGGGGTGACGATCTGGAATGCGCTGCTTGGGAGGGTGGTAGACGCAGGTTGCCTCACTTCCTTTAACAGGATTACCTGGATGAGCACTTTGCACGTCATAAATAGGATTAGGTTGGGAGTTCAGGTGTTTCATATGTGTCCACGCAGACCTGAATGAGCATTCATTAGTTGGCAGAGTTCTTTTTTTCTAATTCATTCATGGGACATGGGCATCGCTGGCTGGACCAGCATTTATTGCCCATCCCTAATTGCCCAAGGGCAGTTGAGAGTCAACCACATTGCTGTGGCTCTGGAGTCGCGTGTAGGCCAGACCAGGTAAGGAAGGCAGATTTCCTTCCCTAAAGGATATTGGTGAACCAGACACATTTTTTCGACAATCGACATGGTTTCATGGTCATATTTATTATAGAGTCATAGAGGTTTACAGCATGGAAACAGGCCATTCGGCCCAACTTGTCCATGCTGCCCCCTTTTTTAAAAACCCCTAAACTAATCCCAGTTGCCCACATTTGGCCCATATCCCTCTATACCCACTGTACCCATGTAACTATCTAAATGCTTTTTAAAAGATAAAATTGTACCCGCCTCTAACTGGCAGCTTGTTCCAGACACTCATCGCTCTCTGTGTGAAATAATTGCCCCTCTGGACCCTTTTGCATCTCTCCCCTCTCACTTTAAACCTACGCCCTCTAGTTTTAGACTCCCCTACCTTCGGGGATTCCAGATGTTATTTTTATTGAATTCAAATTTTACCATCTGCTGTGACCGGATTCGAACTGGGGTCCCCAGAACATGAGCTGAGTTTCTGGATTCACAGTCTAGTGTCACATGTAGGCCAGACCGGGTAAGGATTTCCTTCCCGAAAGGAACCAGATGAGTTTTTCCGACAATCATGGTCATCAGTAGATTCTTAATTCCAGATTTTTTTTATTGAATTCAAGATCCACGGACTGCGGTGATGGGATTCAAACCTGGGTCCCCAGAACATTAGCTGGATTAATAGTCTAGCGGTGATACACGAGGCCATCGTCTCCCAAGAGGGTGGAATAAGGTCTTCAATCAGCTGTGAGGTTGCATAATTCTTTACCAGGGTTGGTGGGGAAATTCAGTCAACATGAGTGGATTAAAGCGATGTGGAAACAAGGTGAGCAAAGGAGATTAGACTATTTGTTCACCAGCTAGATAAATACACGCCTGAACTGGGATGTATCTCTTTGTATTGCAACTTATTATTATTTCCTAATGGCTTGTCTGCCCGCGAGTTAACCCAACGTAAGCGACAGTATACCAGCAGGAATTGAAACTAAACTCCTTTCAGAGCCCATGAATTATAGGAAAGATGTGATCGCTGGAAGGGGATGCAGAAGAGATTCACCGGGATGCTGCCTGGGATAGAGTGTGAGAATGTCACCGCTGACAACTTTGTATTGGTGTAACGTGACCAAGGGTGACAAACTGTAAGGGTCAGCTGACCCAGTAAACCATGGAACCAATGACAGAGTGGTGTGATGGTCAGCTAACTCACTATAAATAAGAACCTGTTTGGAACTGTGTGGAGCCTGGAGTGGCCCAGGGCGAGGTCCCAAGTTTGGAGTAATAAAGTTTCTTTATTAAATCTTTTTTTTTTGATTTCTAAGTTGGAGTAAGTTTTGTTGTATTTTCATGATCTGCATTTGAAGAGTTCCTTCTGAAGAAACATGGGACATTTAAGTTATGACGAGAGAGAGGCTGGGTTGTTTTTGCTGGAGCAGAGAAGACTGAAGGACAACCCATTTGAGGTGCACAAGATTATGAGGGGCATGGACAGAGGGGATAAGGAGCAGCTGTTCCCCTTAGTTGAAAGGTCAGCCATGAGGGGAGATAGGTGAGGGACAAGAGGTTTAGGGAGATGTGAAGAAAAACCTTTTTACCCAGAGGGTGGTGAGGGTCTGGAATGTGCTGCCTGACATCCTTGAAAAAGTACCTGGATGAACACTAGGCATATCATCACATTCAGGATTATGGGCCAAGTGCTGGGATTAGGTGGGAGTTCAGGTGTCTCTAATGTGTCGGTGCAGACTCAATGGGCCGAAGGGCCTCTTCTGCACAGTGTGATTCCATGTGGCACTCCTTTTTGAAAAAAAACTTTAGCAGCAGATTGGTAATTAATCATGGTAAATGTGTGGGGGTTACAGGGACAGGGACAGGACATGGCTAAGATACTCTGCCAGACAGAAAGAAATCCCAGAACACCAGCTTAAAGTCCAACAAGTTTATATGTAGCAAAAGCTACCTGACGAAGGGACAGCCTGTTCCGAAAGCTTGCAGTTTTTGCTACAAATAAACCTGTTGGACTTTAAGCTGGAGTTGTGGGATTTCTTTCTGTTTTATTCCAGTCCAACGCCAGCATCTCCATATCATGACCACCAGGCAGAGTCAGTGCAGGCTCGATGGGCTGAATGACCTCTTTCTGCATCGTAGGGATTCTGTGATTCTGAGATACTTGGTCCATGTCACACTCCTGTTCCGCAAAGGTGCAACTTTCAAAACCGGGAACACAGGATAAACAGGATGGAGGTCAAACTGTCTAGTACGTGGTCTATTGCTGCCACTTCCAGGTCGATTGGTGGGATTGTTGTTGGTGCAGACTCGATGGGCCAAATGGCCTCCTTCTGCACTGTAGATTTGATAATTCAATGACTGTGATGTTGGAAGTAAAGATGCGCTCCAAACTATGAGGGACATCAAGTCCATCGACAGAAGTGACCATGACAAACACAAAGAACACCTTGTGTAAAATTGATGATAGGGTAGAGAGGAACACTCAACACTGTGCACGGTCTTCAGCTGAATTCTGGTTATGAGTTCCAGTTGTGAACGACGCCCAGTCTATCACTCAAACCAGCCTCCCATCCATTGGCCCTGTCTACACTTCCCACTGCCTCAGAAAAGCAGTCAGCATAATCAAGGACCCCACGCATCCCGGACATTCTCTCTTCCACCTTCTTCTGTTGGGAAAAAGATACAAAAGTCTGAGATCACGTATCAACCAACTCAACAACAGCTTCTTCCCTGCTGCCATCAGACTTTTGAGTGAATCTACCTCACATTAAGTTGATCTTTCTCTGTACACTAGCTATGACTGTTACACTACATTCTGCACTCTCGTCTTTCCTTCTCTCTGAAGGTTATGCTTTGTCTGTAAAGCGTGCTGGAAACAGTACTCTTCACTGTGTGCTAATACATGTAGTAATAATAAGTAAATCAAATGAAAGCAACCAGAACTTTGTCACCTTATTAGACGTGAGCTAAGATTGCCACACCATCCTCGCCATCAAAAGGCTGTGACGTTGTCAGCTAGTGGCCCTGCCTCAGGCTGTCTGTTGCTGAACGTCTTATCCAAGCTCTTCTCTTCTCCATGCTCTCTACTCTCTTCACCCCTCCCGCCACCACACAGTATGTGCATTTATAGAAATCATGATGCCCGCACTCACTTCCTCCCTCAGATCATCCTTGCAGTTGTCATTTTGTTTTTAGACTTTGTGCCAGTGTATCTCAGTATCCACTCCAGGGTTTACACTGAGCGCTGCAGCCTCACTGCAATGTTGATAATATGGTGTCACAATGTGAAGTTTGATTTCCCAATCCTAACACTTGCTTCTCCTTCACTCAAGGACACACAGGACATTAAAAAAATGCTGTTCTCTGTCCTGTTACTGGAACATATTTGAAATATTACACTTCATAATTGCGAAAGGGACCCTGAACTCATTCCAACTCAAGTCAATGGCTTTTTTAAAACACTCAACGAAGGGGTATCCTTGTCCTTGACTGTCTGCTGAAACACTGGGTGCCAAGAGCAATTGGCACACTGCTTTTCTCTATTTAGACTGTGCAATTTAACACAGAAACTAGAAACAGGAGGAGGCCATTCGAGCCTGTTCCGCCATTCCTCTTGATCATGGCTGATCATCAAATTCAATATCCCAATTCCTTCCCTTCCTCCTCGTGGTCCCTTTAGCTCCAAGAGCTATATCTACTTTCTTCATGAAATCAGACAATGTTTTGGCCTCAGCTCCTTTCTGTGGGAGTGAATTCCACACATTCAGCACCCTCTGGGTGAAGAAATTTCTCTTCACTTCGGTTTTAAAAGGTTTACCCCTTATTCTCAAAGTATGACCCCCCAGTTCTGGACTCCCCCCACCATCGGGAACATTCTTTCTGAATCTACCCTGTCTAACCCTGTTAGAATTTTATAAGTTTCTGTGAGATTCCCTCTCACTCTTCTGAACTCCAGTGAATATAATCCTAACCGATTTAGTCTCTCCTCATATGACAGACCTGCCATTCCCAGG
Organism: Prionace glauca; assembly: GCA_037974335.1. Classification (NCBI taxonomy): domain Eukaryota; kingdom Metazoa; phylum Chordata; class Chondrichthyes; order Carcharhiniformes; family Carcharhinidae; genus Prionace; species Prionace glauca. The sequence continues at coordinate 15,550,257 of CM075751.1, forward strand.
AATCAGCCCGGTAAACCTTCGCTGTGCTCCCTCTGTAGCAAGGACATCCTTCCTCAGATAAGGAGACCCAAACTGCACACAATACTCCAGGTGTGGCCTCACCAACACCCTGTACAATTGCAGTAAAACATCCCTATCCCTATACTCAAATCCTCTCGCTATGAAGGCCAACACACCATTTGCCTTCTTTCCTGCCTGCTGTACCCGCACGCTTACTTTCAGCAACTGATACAGGAGGACTCATTGGGTATCTACCTCTCTCGATTTATACCCATTCAAATAATAATCTGCGTTCCTATCACTGCTACCAAAGTGGATAACCTCACATTTATCCACATTATACTGCACTGCCATGCATTGTACCCACATACACAGCCTATCTAAATCATGCTGAAGCATTTCTGTATCCTCCTCACAGCTCACCCTCACACCCAGCTTTGTATCGTCTGCAAATTTGGAGACAAATGAGCCATGACCTGCAATGGTGTCTTCTTACGATCAATCTCAGGACAAGGTGTCTCCATTGCTGGGATATTAATGCACGCCCACCAATGTTGTTATAATGCTTCTCAAGGCCTGGGAGCACCTTACAACCCAGAAAGCCACACCCACGGGTACCGAGAGAAAGGGAGTGGACAAAACTGGGAGCAGTGAGCTGTTCCACTACGACAGGCATCGCAGCCAGGCCTGCTACCCCCCCCAAGCAACCTTTCAAAGAACAAAGGACAGTACAGCACAGGAACAGGCCCTCCATGCCTGCCTAAACTAAAACCGTCTGCATTTACAGAGTCCATATCCTTCCATTCCCATCCTATTCACATATCCTTCCAGTTGCCCCTTAAATGCCGCTATCGTGCCCAGTGCCACCACTTCCCCGGGCAGCGCCTTCCGAACATTCTCAACCCTCTAAAAAAAACTTGCCTCACACATCTCCTCTAAACTTTTCCCCACGCACCTTAAAACCCATGTCCCCTAATACTTGACTTTTCTCCCCTAGGAAAGAGCATCTGACTATCCAGTCTGTCCATGCCACTCAAATCTTGTAAATTTCTAACAGGTCACCCCGTCAACCTCCATTGTTCCAGTGAGAACAAACTGAGTTCATCCAACCTCTCCTCATAGCTCGTACCCTCCAGACCAGGCCACATCCTGGTAAACCTCTTCTGTACCCCGTCCAAAGCATCCACATCCTTCTGATAATGTGGCAACCCAGAATTAAACACAATATTCCAAATGAGGCCTAACTCAGATTCTGTACAGCTGCAGAGATTTTGAGATATTTCTCTCCTCTCGATGAGAAAGACAAAGAGATAACATTAATCTGGGAGACAGCACTGAGCCCAAAACTACCCAGAAACATCTGGAGTCGGAATCCAAAGAGTCCGCAGGAGATTCCACACGGTTTTCTGCTCACAACATTGCGGATGGAGGAGAAACGAGACACTGCACGGGCAAGGTCTCACCGAGTAATCCTGACACGACAACTCTGTGCTTACCTCAGCGGCAGTAAAAAGCAGTAGCGGACAAAAACACCCAAACCCCAGAGGATAGTCAGGCGGAGGCTGATGTACTGAAAATTATTGTTTGTCCTTGTCATCAAGTTCCAAGACTCCAGCTCCTCAGCGGAGAATCGCTTGGTGACCTCGTCGTCCACGATGGTCTCCACGCCTTTCCTGCAGAAGTAGAAGATATCAGACATTTCAAACTCCTCCCGACTGTCCAGGGCTCTGTTGCTCCCATTCCGCCTCATCTGCTTTATCTCCTCTTCCAGAGACGTGGGCTCCTTCACGATTATACCTAGGAGGGGAGAGATAAAGACATTACACTTTGTGCACCGTCACCTCGACAACACCAATTGAGGGAAGGGCTTGAGGAAACCACTCACATTAACAGAGAAACTGGCACATAATACGCAGCCAGTGGCCACTCTGAACAGGGTGGCACAGTGGTTAGCACTGCTGCCTCACAGCACCAGGAAATCCGAGTTTGATTCCTGGTTTCGGGTCATTGTTTGTGCAGAATCTGCACTTTCTCCCCGAGTCTGCAACCAAAATCTTGCAATTTTCAACCCCTTTTCATCTAATCATCCTTGCTTCCGGAGAGCAGAGCCCCACATTGGTCACTGTCTGAGCACAACACATCTGTTGTGTCTCTGCTATCATGCTGTGTATCTTTTGCACCCAAAAGGGTGGCACAGTGGTTAGCAATGCTGCCGCGCAGCGCCAGGGACCTGCGTTCGATTCCTGGCTTGGGTCACTGTCTGTGTGGAGTCTGCGCTTTCTCCCCGTGTCTGTGTGGGTTTCCTCCGGGTCTCCGGTTTCCTCCCACAGTCCGAAAGACATGCAGGTTAGATGCTAAGTTCTCCCTCAGTGTACCCGAACCAGTTGCTCGAGTATGGCGACCAGGGATTTTCACAGTAACTTCACTGCAGTGTTAATGTAAGCCTACTTGTGGCACTGATAAATAAACTTTAACTTTACCGAAAATAGTTTCTTTTACAATTTGAAGACTTCCTTTGGTTCCATGGAGATCGAGCTTTGCCCTCAGGCCAGGAAACAGGGACATGAAACTGTTCTGAGGGAGGCAGGAATCACATACCAGGACATATTTCCTTCCCGAAAAGACACTAGTGAACCAGATGGGTTTCTATGTCAATCCGGTACCTTTTTGGCAGTCATTATTAAGACTCGCTTTGTATTCCTGGCTCATTCATTAACTGAACTTAAATTCTCACAAGTTGCTCCGGTGGGATTTGAACTGGAGCATTAGCCCAGGATTCTGGATATTCCTAGTGATAATCCTGCTCCCATCAGGGAATTGGCCTGTGCTTGTCCCAAGCTTTCTTGCCTGGTGTCACACTGCAGCAGCAGTCTAGTGCTAGGATGTTCGCCACTGTTCTTGACTTCTCTCTCTCTATCTTTCCGCCATGTTGCCTCAGCTTGCTGCAATGCTGGTCAGTCATTCCATCCCATCAACTATGTGTGGGGTGGCACAGTGGGTTAACACTGCTGCCTCTCAGTGCCAGGGACCCGGGTTCGATTCCCGGCTTGGGTCACTGTGTGGAGTTTGCATGTTCTCCCTGTGTCTGTGTGGGTTTCCTCCAGGTGCTCCGGTTTCCTCCCACACTCCAAAGATGTGCGGATTAGGTGGATTGGCCGTGCTAAATTGCCCCTTAGTGTCAAGGGGACTCGCAAGGGTAAATACATGGGGTTAAGGGGATAGGGCCTGGGTGGGATTATGGTTGGCGCAGACTCGATGGGCAGGATAGGCTCCTTCTGCACTAGAGGGATTCTGTGGATTCTAACCATCACTTGCCTGGATTAGATGGGCTGATATTTCACATTGCAAGCCCACCGGTTATCCAAGCGGCGATACACACCAGCATTACCTTGTTCACTTTATTTGTTTCTTTTTATTCATTCGTGGGACATGGGCGTCACTGACTGGGCCAGCATTTATTGCCCATCCCTAGTCGCCCTTGAGCTGAGTGGCTCACTAGATCATTTCAGAGGGCAGTTGAGAGTCAACCACATTGCTGTGTTCTGGAGTCACATGTAGCCCAGACGAGATTTCCTTCCGTAAAGGACATTAGTGAAACAGATCGGTTTTTCGACAATTGACAATGGTTTCTGAATTGACGATGGTAGATTCTTAATTCCAGATTTTGGTTTTATTGAATTCAAATTCCACCATCTGCCGTGGCGGGATTCGAACCCAGAATATTAGGCGAACTTCTGGATTAATAGTCTTGTGATAATACCGCGAGGCCAACTCAACCGTAAGGTTCAGCCAGTCAAACATGGTACTTGCTGCAAATTGAAGGTTCCTATGGCTTGGTGGTGCACAATGGGTCAGTTCTGTCTGCACCAGCTCTTGTTGGACAGGGTGGAGGTGACGATCCCCGTCCCATTCTCATCATGACAGAGCGGTCAGCGTTTGGTACTTACCATTGGAGTTGGTTTTGTAGATCAGCTGCTTCCTCTCTCGAGCCCCTCTTTCTATCCGCAGTGTCGCCCACTGAAAAAAGGAAAGCAGAAACACTCACTGACCCGGTTTGAAAAACTCCCAATGGGAGTGTGCGGGCACATCGAAAGATCACAAAATGGAGAGGATCCCAGTTTAGGGCAGTTACTGACAATGTTTTAGATCGTGTCCAGTACTGCAGCGAATTACAAACAGCCCCGGGGGAGCTGAACCTGGTGACCAGTTCCTGTTCCCCGGCCCAGGGAAGGGAAGACCATCTGACAGGTCTAGCCTCAAACTGCTTTGATGTTTAATTTTTTTCATTTATTCATTCATGGGAGTTAGGTGTCACTGGCTGGGCCAGCATTTATTGCCCATCCCTCAGAACATTTAAGAGTCAATCACATTGCTGTGGCTCTGGAGTCACTTATTTTTATTTTGTTAGTGTGACAAGTAGGCTCACATTAACACTGCAATGAAGTTACTGTGAAAATCCCCCAGTCGCCACATTTTGGCGCCTTTTTGGGTTACACTGAGGGAGAATTTAGCACCGAACCAGCACGTCTTTCAGGCTGTGGGAGGAAACTGGAGCACCTGGAGGAAACCCACACAGACATGGGGAGAACATGCAGACTTTGCACAAACAGTGACCCAAGTCAGGAATCGAACCCGGGTCCTGGCAGTACGACAAATTTCCTTCCCTAAAGGGCATTAGTGAACCAGATGGGTTTTTCCGACAATCGACAAGGGTTTCATGGTCATCACTAGATTTTTAATCCCAGGTTTTAATTGAATTCAAATTTCACCATCTGCTGTGGTGGGAATCGAACCTGGGTCCCCAGAGGTCTCTGGCTTGCTAGTCCAGTGTCAATTCCACTGTATAGAACTGTAACTGTATACAGTTATGTATAGATTACTGCTGTCATTTTTGGGATGGTGAGTGTCGACAGACGGCCTCGTTCTGTCCTTACCCTGTATGGGCGGCTCAGTGGCACAGTGATGAGCACTGCTGCCTCACAGCTCCGAGGACCCCGGTTCGATTCTCGGCTTGGGTCACCGTCCGTATGCAGATTGCACATTTTCTGTGTCTGTATGGGTTTCCTCCCACAGTCCAAAGATAACGCAGGTTAGATGGATTGCCCATGCTAAATTGCCCCTTAGCGTCAAGGGGATTTAGCAGGATAAATACGAGGGGTTACTGGAATAGGGCCGAGGTAGGATTGCGGTCGGTGCAGACCCGATGGGTCAAATGGCCTCCTTCTGCACTGTCGGGAATTTATGACTCTTTGCTGGGCAAAATACGTACTTTCCAGCAGGTAAAAGACTTCAGGATTGGGAATGTTTCCCAATTCCCCCACTCCCCTCTCACTCAGAAGCGAGAAGAGTAATTGCAGCTTGCCCGAACGAGGTTAGATAACTCGGTACAGAACGAACACTGAACCTTCCGGGCGTGTGTGGCTCTGTAATACACAGTGAAGTGACCCACTGGGTCTTCACACACACAGACAGTCAGGCAGACACACACCAACTCTTGCACAGGCAGGCAGAGACACACACACGTGTGCACACACAAACACACGCGCTGAAACTAGTTGGCAAATGCAGAGAGAAGCACCACTTCCCGGAATCAGTACGGCTGTTAAGGCTGCGACTATTCTAGGAAGATTACGGTGATCAATGCCTCATGGAAGTGCAGAGTGGCAGGATGAACCTTTGAAATGGGTAAGAATAGACTGACAGTATACAAAAGTGAAAGCCAAGTTCAGAAGCTATATGCATACTCCCAATAGCACAAGCGCCCCAATTAGCTGGCCACGGGAGACGGATTGAAAAGGCAAGACAACGTCGACCGTGTCAGCTATCCCGGAACGCTGACTTGGGATATCCACTGCCTTGTGAAGAAGGGCATCTACTGGTACTGTATCTACACACACAGCACTAGCAGCAGGGCCAATGAATGGCAGCAGCCCCCACTGAGAACCCTCAGGAAATGGGCAAATTGTTCTCGATCAGCGACCACTACGAAAGGGACTTGTATTTCAAGCCATCATAGCTTGCAGACAACAATAAGTTACTCTGAAGTTAAAGCCACTTGAAAGCCACACGTTCCCACTTGGGAGTTGAATGGCCACTTCGTTGTTTTTTTGTGGTATGGGTTGAGGGAGGAATGTTGGCCAGGATTCAAAAATCCCTCTTCAAATATTTACATGGGATCTTTACCATCCACCTGCACCTACATTCAGTGATTCATTCCCAGTTCAGTACAACCAAGATTCAGCAGAATGTACCACGGAGTAAATTACACCACAGACCGTGAATAATCCCTAGCGGGGAAAGAAAAAGAGACAGTGTAAGAATTCAGTAGATATGCACAAGAGATTATTCCTGATCTGTACATTTCCAGAGCTACTCCCCTCCCAGGAAGGGAGTAGCTCTGGCTCTGGGACACAATGAGGCAGGTGGTAAATGTTTTAGTAAGGAGCATTTGGGAAAGAGTGATCATAATGTCGTCAACATTCAAATAGTTATTGGAAAGAATAAGGAACAAAGGTAAAGATACCCAAAAAGGAGCAAAGAGAGACACAGATGGAGTGAGTATAAGAATAAATTACAGCTAACACCAAGAGGGACACAAATCTTTTGCAACGTATACAAAATGAAAAGGTAGGAGCTTTAGTATCCAAAAAACATCTTCTTGTGGAATCAGAATGCATACTAGGTGATAAATAACATTGCCTTCACTAAGAAAATGATACAGTTAAAGAGTCAAGCTGGAGGTAGTGGAAAAACTGAATGACAGGAAAATAGACTTAGAAATAGTTAAAACTTTGGCAGCCTTCTGAGTGGAGAAGTCAGCCTGTCTGGATGGGATATATCCTAAGTTGTTGGAGGTGCCAACTGGAGAGACACTGCTCCCATTTTTCGATCCCCCTTAGGTTATAGGAGTGGAGGATTCCAAATGGTACATCCTTGTTCAGGAAGAATGCTAAACCCAATAACTAGAGGCCAGGCAGCATCAACATCAGTGGTGGGAGCACACTCAACAAGGACAAAATTAGCCATTATCCACGGACTTGTTAAAGGCAAACCATACTTAACGAACTTGACTGAGTTCCTTGATGGGACTGATGAAGAGGGTTGAGGGGAATGCAGTTGATGTGGTGTATTAAGTATCTCACAACCATTTTTTAGAATCAGTCAATCTAACTTCTGTTTTTCTAGTAAGTTAACAGAGCATTTTAACCTTCTGTGTAGCAAGAAATCTTGTTTCAAAAAGGATTCCATGGCTTGAACAGACAGCAAAGTCTCCATGACCAAAGAGGTGGATAGGGGTAAGGCAGTTGATGTGATGTATATGGATTTTAGCAAGGCGTTTGATAAGGTTCACCATGGTAGGCTTCTGCAGAAAATGCAGATGTATGGGATTGGGGGTGATCTAGGTAATTGGATCAGGAATTGGCTAGCAGATAGAAGACAGAGGGTGGTGGTTGATGGTAAATATTCGTCATGGAGTTCGGTTACGAGTGGTGTGCCTCAGGGATCTGTTTTGGGGCCACTGCTGTTTGTAATTTTTATTAATGATCTGGATGAGGGTATAGTTGGGTGGATTAGTAAGTTTGCTGATGACACCAAAGTCGGAGGTGTGGTAGATTGTGAGGAAGGGTGTCATAGTTTGCAGGGTGACTTAGAAAGGTTGCAGAGCTGGGCTGTGAGGTGGCGGATGGAGTTTAATGTGGAGAAGTGTGAGGTAATTCATTTCGGTAGGAATAACAGATGTGTTGAGTATAGGGCTAACGGGAGGACTTGGAATAGTGTGGAGGAGCAGAGGGATCTAGGTGTATGTGTACATAGATCCCTGAAAGTTGGGAATCAAGTAGATAAGGTTGTTAAGAAGGCGTACGGTGTCTTGGCGTTTATTGGTAGGGGGATTAAATTTAGGAGTCGCAGCGTCATGATGCAACTGTACACAACTCTGGTGCGGCCACACTTGGAGTTTTGTGTGCAGTTCTGGTCCCCACATTACAGGAAGGATGTAGAGGCTTTGGAGAGGGTGCAGAGGAGGTTTACCAGGATATTGCCTGGTATGGAGGGGAGATCCTATGAGGAGAGACTGAGAGATTTGGGGTTGTTTTCGCTGGAAAGAAGGCGGCTAAGAGGAGATCTCATTGAAACATATAAGATGATTTGAGGTTTAGACAGGGTAGATAGTGATAGCCTTTTTCCTAGGATGGAGAAAGCTAGCACGAGGGGGCACGACTTTAAATTAAGGGGGGGGTAGTTATAGGACTGATGTCAGGGGTAGGTTCTTTACCCAGAGGGTGGTGAGGGACTGCCAGCTGCAGTTGTAAATGCAGCTAGTTTGGGGGCGTTTAAGAGATCTGTGGATAGGTTTATGGACGAAAAGGGATTGGTTTAGGCTAGTGGGTCATTGTTTTGTAACTGGTCGGCGCAACATCGTGGGCCGAAGGGCCTGTTCTGCGCTGTAATGTTCTATGTTCTATAACCAAACTGGTTCACTGATTATCAATATCATTTTCACTTTAATGGAATCACAGTGGTTAATGACATAGATTGAAGCCATATCTGAAACTAAGCACACAGGTACAGCTGGGAGTAAAGAAGGCAAATGTAATCTTTGAGTGAGAGGATTTGAATATAGGAATAGGGATTTTTTTGCTGCAATTGTAAAGGTCATTGGTTAGAACAAAGAACATTACAGCGCAGTACAGGCCCTTCGGCCCTCGATGTTGTGCCAACCTGTGAAACAAATCTAAAGTACATCTAACCTACACTATTCCAATACCATCCATATGTTTATCCAATGACTATTTAAAAGCCCTTCATGTGGGCTAATCCACTACTATTGTAGACAGGGCATTCCATGCTCTTACCCCTCCGAGTAAAGATTTTTTTTGAGGGATGACCGAGGTAGATTCTTTACTCACACTTGGAGTACTGTGTGCAGTTTTGGTGTCCTTATCTGAGGAAGGATGTCCTTGCTATAGGGGAAGTGTAGCGAAGGTTTCCCAGGCTGATTCCTGGGATGGCGGGTCTGTCATATGAGAGACCGAGTCGGTTAGGATTACATTCACTGGAATTTAGAAGAGTGAGAGGGGATCTCATAGAAACTTATAAAATTCTAACAGGATTAGATTCAGAAAGAACTTACCCGATGGTGGGGGCACCCAGAATTAGGAGTCATAGTTTGAGGATAAGGGGTAAATCTTTCAGAACTGAGGTGAGGAGAAATTTCTTCACCCGGAGGGTGGTGAATACGTGGAATTCATTACTACAGGAAGTAGTGAGGCTAAAATGTGTGATTTCAAAAAGAGATTAGATATAGCGCTTGGGGCTAAAAGGATCAAGGGATCTGGGGCAGGGGGAGGTGGGGATATCAGGATATTGAATTTGATGCTGAGCCATGATCACAATGAATGGTGGAGCAGGCTCGAAGGGCCGAATGGCCTCCTCCTGCTTCTTGTTTCGATGTTTGACAACCACGAGTACGAGACTATGACAAAAGTAGTGAAGTGATTGAGACGGCAGCAGTAAAACAGTGACCAAGAGGAATGGTTTGAGTTGCTTAAGTCTAAAATTGACATATAAATAACAAGTGGCAAGCCTGGTCTTTAATGTAACTTCACTCAACTCCACGCAGTCGCTGTTCCAGAGAGTCGAGTATGAACTGTTTGTCCTTTAAGATGAACAGAAATCTTTGCCCGACAATTCTTTGTTGTGCCTCAGCCCAGGATGGTTATTAAACTGGAATTTTCCAGCTCCAAGCCAGGTAAACTTTCCATACTGCTTCCAAGAACGGAACCTCTCTCTGAGACGGAACTGATTATGTATCCCCAGCTTAGGGTTAACCCCCTGGACAACATTTCAGCACAGCTCAGTGCTGACCTCCACACGATCAATTACACATTTATACAGCGCCGTACCCCATCCTCACACTGGGACCACTGTGCTTCACGCTGGCGAACATAGCAGCCGGGTCTGATTAAGCAGCAGAGGAGGTGCCTTGTTACTCTGCTATTAAGCATCGGTGCAAAGTGAGGGAGTTGTATTTATCAGCAGGCCTGGGGAACAGCCTCTGCACTGCTTGAGGCGAACTGCCTGACTCACTGATACGGAGCAGAAGAAGGGAAGAGACAATGGAAATGGAGAAAAGTGACCTTGTTGAGGTCGTATCCACTGAGTGGCACAGAGTGCCCAGGGCTTCAGAGAAACCATCCCATCCAGATTCAAGTCTGAGTATACATCGCCCTCTGGGTGAAAGTGTTTTTCCTCAAACCCCCTCGCCTCCAATCTCCGTCCCCCAGTCATTGATCCCTCCACCAAGGGGGGAAAAGTAATCACGTTTATTTATTAGTGTCAAAAGTAAGGCTGAGATTAACACTGTAATGAACATTGTGAAATTCCCCTAGTCGCCACACTCCTGTTCTGGTTCACCGAGGAAGAATTTAGCACCTAACTAGCACGTCTTTCGGACTGTGGGAGGACACCAGAGCACCCGGAAGAAACCCACGCAGACATGGGGAGAACGTGCAGACTCCACGCTGGCAGTGACCCGAGCCGGGAATCGAACCCGGGTTCCTGGGGCTGTGAGGCAGCAGTGCTAACCCACTGTGCCGACCTGCCACCCCATGAGGTTTCTTCCTGTCTATTTATGTCCCTCATAACGTCATCCCACACACCAAGAGCCTTGCCTGAGAAAGAGCGCAAGTCAGCTGGTGCCAACAGCATTGCACAGTGTGACACTGAACCAGAATGTCTCGAATGCTTGGCCTGTCTGTCCGGGGGCAATAATTTCCTCTGCACAGCAGCCAAAAGTAACAAGGGGGAAGAAGGTCAGTCTCCACATGCTGTCTAGCAGCAGCTCAAAGCATCTAGTGTGGGCGTGTGCCCTGGATGTCTGCGAAACTTGGCACTTTTGTTGGGCAGGTTTGCCGACTCGCGCTGGGTTGCACAAGCCCCATTGCCCAACCGGCTCACTTCAATAGACTTGTTTGGATAGACGACTGGGACAGCAGGTCGTCACAGCCAAATCCAATTCCGTCTCACTCAGCGTCTGTACTTTCCAGGTATCCATGGGGACAAGCTGGAGCTGTGGTCAACTGTTCCTACCCCTTAGCCTGGTGTGGGGAGAGCGGGGGAGGTGGGGAGAGCGGGGGAGGTGGGGAGAGGGGGGGAGGTGGGGAGAGGGGGGGAGGTGGGGAGAGGGGGGGAGGTGGGGAGGGGGGGGGGAGGTGGGAGGTGGGGAGAGGGGGGAGGTGGGCACTGAGACTTCAATCTGCATGACTCAATATCACACTATGCAGTGTAGTACCATCAGTGGAATAGAATAAAAGAAGAATTTAACATGCAGCACAAGATGTGGAGTTGAACACAAAGTTAATGCTGATTCAAAGTAATTGTCCTGGAGTGAAAAGGAACTCTCCAATGAACTCTGCAGCTCAGACCTGCTAATACTGATCAGCCTCATTTAAAAGAGGTATTTTCTGTGCGTATCAGAAGAGGGTGAAGGGGTTGAATTAGAAATCCCAGAATCCTGACAATGCAATAGGAGGCCATTCAGCCCATTGATTCTGCACCCACAACAATCCCACTCAGGCACTAACTCAGTAACTCCATGTTACTGACTTAGTGCCTGAGATTACCTTGCTAATCTCTCTAACCTGTGCATCCCAGGACACTAAGGAGCAATTTAGCATAGCTAATGCACCTAACCTACACATCTTTGGGAACTAAGGGGCAATTGAGCATGGCCAACCCTCCTAATCTGCACATCTTTTGGATACTGAGGGGCAATTTAGCATGACCAGTCCAACTGACCAGCACATCTTTGGACACTAAGGAATAATTTAGCATGGCCAATCCACCTAACTGTCCGTCTTTGGAGTGTGGGAGGAAACCGGAGCTCCTGGAGAAAACCCATGCAGACAAGCTGGGAACCGAACCCAGGTCCCTGGCACTGTGAGGCAGCAGTGCTAACTGCTGTGCCACCATGTCACCCGCACTGAACGGAGGAAAATCTCACCACTTCCACACCCAGAAAATAGGGACTGCCCAAGGATGTGCAAAGCACTAACTTTTCAATCTGTTCAAACAGGCACACTGCATTCAAGAATACTGAGTGGGCTTCAAGCAGAGACGTGGACAGAGAAAAATCTCCATTGCCGGGTCTCAGAATGAGAACGTCAGGGGCCAACAATTACCATTCAGTTCCACACAACGGCTCTCCCTGATTCTCTGTGTAAAGTCCAACTGGTTTATTTGACAGCACAAGTCAGTAGCTTTTGGCGTGCTGCTCCTTCATCAGATGAGTGGGGAGTTCTGTTCACAAACAGGGCATATAAAGACACAAACTCAGTTTACAAAATAATGGTTGGAATGCAAGTCTTTAAAGGTAGTCAAGTCTTAAAGGTACAGACATTGTGAGTGGAGAGAAAGTTAAGCACAGGTTAAAGAGATGTGTATTGTTCCAGCCAGGACAGTTGGTGAGATTTTGCAACTCCAGGCCAGTAGTGGGGGTTACAGACAGTGTGACATGAACTCAAGATCCCGGTCGAGGCCTTCCTCATGTGCGTGGAACTTGGCCAAGTTTCTCTTTAACCTGTGCTTAACCCTCTCTCCACTTACATTGTCTGTAACTTTAAGACTTGATTACCTGTAAAGACTTGCATTCCAACCATTATTTTGTAAATTGAGTTTGTGTCTTTATATGCCCTGTTTGTGCACAGAACTCCCACTCACCTGATGAGGGAGCAGTGCTCCGCAGGCTTGTGGCTTGTGCTACCAAGTAAACCTGTTGGGCTTTAAGCTGGTGTTGTGAGACTTCTTACAAGTGCTTCCCCCAGTCCAACGCCGACATCTCGACACCATCTCCGAGTTAAAGCAGATCCCAGCTCACTGATACAGTGAGGACAAGAATGAGGAAATGACGCAAACTCAACAAAGTGATACGTGGAATACAAACATTTTAACAGTCCTGCAATCAGTTCAAGGCAATCTTAAATCAGATTCTCAAGAATACAGTTTAAAATCTGCCTGGAATGTAGAAGAGATCAGCAATTCCAATGAACCAGAGTTGCGCAAATATGGGTAATAAGAGAAAGGGAAAGACAAAGGCTGTAATACAACTCCTCACCTACACTACATCAAGCTGGAGACAGACACTGGCTGCAGATATCATACAGTGGTGGCCATTTGGCCCGTATACATGTACTGGCTCTGAAAGAGCTATCTTTTTTTATTATTCATTCATGGGACACGGATATCGCTGACTGGGCCAGTATTTATTGCCCATCCCTAGTTGCCTCAGGGCAGTTGAGAGTCAACCACATTGCTGTGGCTCTGGAGTCACATGTAGGCCAGACTGGCTAAGGACAGCAGATTTCCTTCCCTAAGGACATGACTGGACCAGTTGAGTTTTCAATCAAACTCCCCTCCTCTTTGTCCATCCATCAAACTCTGAGACGAACAAAGGGCACTGATAACTTCTGGTGAGTTTGAGTTTGTTTCCCGAGATGATACCGTGCAACAGCTGGTTCCCGTTCCACAAGCTGAAGGCCTGCTGGTCCTCATTACCCTCACTCTGTTGGACAATGTCATTGGAGTATTACATTTATTCAAGTGCTGGGAGTCTGGTAATGTTCTGGGAGCAAAGGGGACTCGGGGAACAAGTCTCAATCATCACAATTACAAGTGGGTCTCATAAAGTGGGATCCAGGCTTGTCACCACTTCAATCTCTCCATCAGAACAGACAGGTGATCAGCACCATGTTCATGCAAGTTCTCTCTCTGGAAAGGAATGGGACCAGCCAAAGCAGCAGCAACCGCTAGGCAAGAGGGGGGGGACAGCAAGGAGAACAAGGTCTCTTACCCTCTGTAGCAACTCCTTCGTCCTCTCACCTTCCCTCAGCACCAGACAGAGAACTCAAATACCTATTCAGTCAGTCCCTAACCACAGTGAAACCTGCCTCAGATTCTCAGCTACAGGATCCCACAACCTCGGTGCAAACAGCGACAAGGAATTCACAAAAGCCACTGCTTGAAAATCACACCTGGTCACCAACTGGATGCTAACCCTGCAGTGTCCACCTGAACATTTCCAGGCAGGTTAACTAATTGTGATCTAAGATTAGAGCTAAAACTGCTCCTTACACCAGATTCATCTTCTCAGCAAAGCCTCTTTACACCTTTCTATCAAAACAACTTCCAATCTGTTTGAAACATTCTACTTGAACTGTTAATTAAATACAAGCGTCCGTCTGACAGCGCGGCGCTCCCTCTGTACTGACCCTCTGACAGGGCGGCGCTCCCTCTGTACTGACCCTCTGACAGCGCGGCGCTCCCTCTGTACTGACCCTCTGACAGCGCGGCGCTCCCTCTGTACTGACCCTCTGACAGCGCGGCGCTCCCTCAGCACTGACCCTCTGACAGTGTGGCACTCCCTCAGCACTGACCCTCTGACAGTGCGGCACTCCCTCAGCACTGACCCTCTGACAGTGCGGCACTCCCTCAGTACTGACCCTCTGACAGCGCGGCGCTCCCTCTGTACTGACCCTCCGACAGTGCGGCACTCCCTCTGTACTGACCCTCTGACAGTGCAGCACTCCCTCTGTACTGACCCTCTGACAGTGCGGCGCTCCCTCTGTACTGACCCTCTGACAGCGCGGCGCTCCCTCAGCACTGACCCTCTGACAGCGCGGCACTCCCTCAGCACTGACCCTCTGACAGTGCGTCACTCCCTCAGCACTGACCCTCTGACAGTGCGGCACTCCCTCAGCACTGACCCTCTGACAGTGCGGCGCTCCCTCAGCACTGACCCTCTGACAGCACGGACTCTCTCACTCACTCGGTGCTCTCTCTCTGATGGTGCGGCCATACTCTATCTACATGTTTAGGAATCCTTGCTGCACTGTGGGACTTGGTGATATACGTGCAGGGATTACTGTGCAGCAATGGTGTATGTGTTTGACTGAACGCATGACCTTTTTTCCTTAAGCAAATCTCTGTCAAGGTTTAATGAAGCAGCATAAAGCTTGTTTGATCAAAGTCTAATATCGAGCTTGCTGATGCTGGGAGCCAGCAGGATCTGTGCAATCTGTTAAGTAAATGAGATGACAGTGCTCGATAACGGAGCCCGAGATTGCGATCTGAACCAACACACTGACACGCCCTAGAGGCCTGAACAAACACAGCAGTAATGTACTCCACAAGTTAGCTGCCCTGCGTGCAGCCTAATGTAACCCTCACCAGCAGAATGCCTGTGTTAATGCCAGTATTAAACTAAAAGGTCAGTTCAACAGGTGTGACACAGCACGGGTGAGGTGCTGTCACACGTGCAGTGAGAGGCTGTGTCTCATGTCCCCATACAGGGGACTATGAAGTACATATGAAGCACGGTAGCACAGTGGTTAGCACTGCTGCTTCACAGCTCCAGGGTCCTGGGTTCGATTCCCGGCTCGGGTCACTGCCTGTGTGGAGTTTGCACATTCTCCTCGTGTCTGCGTGGGTTTTCTTCAGGTGCTCCGGTTTCCTCCCACAGTCCAAAGATGTGCGGGTTAGGTTCATTGGCTATGCTAAAATTGCCCCTTAGTGTCCTGGGATGTGTAGGTTAGAGGGATTAGCAGGTAAAATGTGTAGGGATATGGGGATAGGGTCTGGGTGGGATTGTGTTCGGTGCAGACTCGATGGGCCAAAGGGCCTGTTTCTGCACTGTAGGGTTCTAGGGTTCTATAACTTCATGTCCTTTTAGGGAAGGAAATCTGCTGTCCTCACCCGGTCTGGCCTACATGTGATCCACAGTCACGGCAACGTGGTTGACTCTCAACTGCCCTCAGGGATGGCCCAGCCAGCGATGCCCATGTCCTACGAATGAATGCAAAGTAGAGGGCAAGAGATACCAATGGAGGGAGAACCTGAGAGGCACTATAAACATAGAATTATAACATGCATAACATACAGTCAGCATGACCCATATGTGGATGTCCCTGATCTGGACAGACATCAACAGGAACACAACCACTGCTGCTCAGAAAAATCTACTGGGACAGCTCAGTGGCAAGCTATTAGACACTGATAAAGAATAAAGCACAAAGAAAATTACAGCCAGGAACAGGCGCTTTGGCCTGCCAAACCTGCCTGACTGAACTAAAACCCCCTAACAGTTTCTTCCCTGCCGCTGTTAGACTTTTGAGTGGACTTACCATAGATTCTCGCTATCTGTAGCTGCAACATTATATTCTGCATCCTCTCCTCCCTTTTACCCTGTGTACTCTATGAACAGTAGAGTACACACTGACTGAGTAGGGTTCCATTCGTAGACATGCAGGGTAGAATAGGTGTAGGGTGATGCGGCGGCACGGGCTCGTTGGGCCGAAGGGCCTGTTTCCCGTGCTGGGTTGTTCTTTGTACCATTCCGGAGACCATATCCCTCCATTCCCATCCTATTCACGTATTTGTTATGACGCCTTTTAAAACTCAGGATCGTATCTGCTCCCACTGCCTCCCCCAGCAGCGAGTTCCAGGCACCCACCATCCTCTGCGTAAAAAATCTGCCTTTAAACCTTGCCCCTCACACCTTAAACCTGTGCCCACTAGTAACTGACTCTTCCATGCTGGGAAAAAGCTTCTGACTATCCACTCTGTCCAAGCCCCTCATAATTTTGGAGTCTTGTATCAGGTCGCCCCCTCAACCTCCATCGCTCCAGTGAAAACAAACCAAGTTTCTCCAACCTCTCCTCATAGCTAATGCCCTCAATACCAGACAACATCCTGGTAAATCTTTTCTGTACCCTCCACAAAGCCTCCACATCCTTCTAGTAGTGTGGCGAACAGAATTGAACACTATATTCCAAGTGCAGTTCTCTGAAGCTGCAACATGACTTGCCAATTTTTAAACTCAATGTCCTGACTGATGAAGGCAAGCATGCCACATGCCTTCTTGATCTCCTTGACGTTGGATTAAACCACGATAATAGTGGTTCTTCGAAGCAGTGAAATAACTCATAATCACCAAGATTGCAAATGCATTTTTCAGCAAACATTACTGTACATTCCCTGCGCTCACTTTCTATTCACCAAAGGGCCAGCAACGATACCCCTGGAGCTTTGACACACGGGAGGCGATTTCATTGAACTATATTTCACAAAGGTGCTAGGAGGGGTGCACAATCTGTCTCTCATCCCAATACTCCATTTTAAACCACTTCCCCAACTAACTATATCGTGTTTCAACCAGCAAACTCCTACCCAGGTTTCTTAACCAACCACAACATTCTTTGTTTATTATAAAACCAGACTTGTCCCGTTGAAAGGCAAGGCTTTGAAACGTACAGTATGAAATACGCAAGTGCAACAACAACTCTTTCTAAACACCCTGACGCTCGCTCTCTCACACAGATGTGTGTGCTCACAGACAGACACAGGTGCATACACAGGCACACACATACACACAACGGAGAGGTGATGGCCCAGTCGTCTTAGAATATTAACCTCGAAACTCGGCTAATGTTCTAGGGAACCGGGTTCGAATCCCCTCATGGCAGATGGTGGAATTTGAATTCAATAAATTCTGGAATTAAGAATCTACTGATGACCATAAAACCATTGTGGATTGCCAAAAAAACCCATCTGGTTCACTAATGTCCTTTGGGGATGGAAATCTGCCACCCTTACCAGGTCTGGCCTACATGTGACTCCAGAGCCAGAGCAATTTGGTTGACTCTCAACTACCCTCTGAAACGACCTCGGAAGCCACTCAGTTCAAGGATGACCAGGGATGGGCAATAAACACTGGCCCAGCCAGTGATGCCCATGTCCCACGAATGAATAAAATAAAACAGCAGGATAAAATGATGAAACAGAGGAATCCTGGCTAAAGGTTGAAGGCAAAAGGACAGATGATACAGTCCCTGAAATAGCGTCCAGGTTAAACACCTGCTCTCACAGCGCTGGTCTGTGAAACTATGGATGACCTCACACTACTTTCCAAGAGGATATTTACCGCACTGTCAGAGGGTCAGCGTCGAGGGAGCGCCGCACTGTCAGAGGGTCAGTCCTGTGGAGTATCAAGCTCACATTTCCACTGAGTCTATTCCACAGAGCAAAGCTTTGACAGTGGGCCTGATTGTTATGTGGGCATTGGGAAAAGGAAATGAAAAAGTGAGACGGTTTTGCCAAATGCCGAGGTAAAAACTGGCAGACAGGGCGATCAAATTGCAACTTGTTCCTGACTCTCCAAGGGAACATTTGATCAGTGTTATTTCTGCAGTGTCCTGAAGATCAGTTACTTCATACACAGTGGAGGGAGCACAGACTGAACAATGAGCCAGGATGGAAGGGTGCATGCCACAAATGGGGGCATCATGCTGATAGGGGCAAGAAGCAAAGCAAGGACTAATAATTACAACACAGCAAATCTCAGCACTTCTCAACTCAAACTTTCACTTTGTCCCTCTCTCTACAGATGCTGCCTGAACTGCTGAGCTTATCCAGCACTTTGTTTTACAGCAGGTCACTGTATCCATCCAGTCAGTCTCATGTGCTTGTCCTCCATACATCTATCTGCCCACTCTCCATCGCCGCTTATCCCATCAACCCCATCCTTCGGTGGTGCTCTGCTCCTTCACTCTTTCTACAGTCTAAACCCTCTGTGAGAGAATCACTGGCTGCTATTATACCAGCACCTTGGCACAGTGGTTAGCACTGCTGCCTCACAGCGCCAAGGATCAGGGTTCGATACCCAGCTTGGGTCACTGTCTGTGCAGAGTCTGCACATTCTCCCCATGTCTGCGTGTGTTTCCTCCCGGCGCTCTGGTTTCCTCCCACAGTCCGAAAGACACGCGAGTTAGGTGCTAAATTCTCCTTCAGTGTAACCCAAACAGGCGCCGGAGTTTGGCGACTGGGGGATTTTCACAGTAACTTCACTGCAGTGTTAATGTAAGCCAACGTGTGACTCATAAATAAACTTTAAATAAAAACTTGAACTTTGATTTGATCTTCTTTGTCCCTTGTTCTGGACAGGAAACAATCTGTTCCCAGCCATCAACAAGATGGCTTTGCAAGTCACTCTGTACAGCATTCTGAGCTGTGTTACAGAAGCAGTGTCAACTGAAATGAGACACTGAGCTACGTCAGATGGTGTTAGGGGAGAGGATGGAAAGTCTTGTCAGAGGGCAGTTTTAAAGGAGGGTCCTTGAGGAGACGGAAGGACAGGTTGGAAATAATTCTGGAGTTGCATCTTCACAGCTGTGATGTCCCAACTCTTTACAGCTTGAAACAACTGAATGGTTTCACCACTTAATCCAGACAGTCCGAACAAAAACAAGCTGGAACAGAAACATAGAAACTCGAAGCAGGAGGAGGCCATCAGGTCCTTCAAGCCTGCTCCAACATTCATTTTGATCATGGCTGATCATTAAATTCAATATCCTGATTCCCCTTCCCCCCCCCCCCATATCCCTTGATCCTTTTATCCCCAAGAGCTGTATCCAATTTCTTCTCAAAATCACTGAATGTTTTGGCCTCAGCTACTTTCTGTGGGAGTGAATTCCACACATTCACCACCCTCTGGGTGAAGAAATTTCTCCTCACCTCAGTTCTAAAGGTTTACCCCTTATCCTCAAACTATGACCCCTCGTTCTGGCCTCCCCCACCATGGGGTAGATTCTTTGTGAACCTACCCTGTCTCACCCTGTTAGAATTTTATAAGTTTCTATGAGATCCTCTCTCACTTGTCTAAACTCCAGTGAATATAATCCATTACCCACTTAGACCCGCCTCGCATGACAGACCTGCCATCCCAGGAATCAGCCTTTTTCCTCATATTTCCTCATTGCTAACAGTGAATCTAAGGTTCCAATGCCCCAATGTTCCTCTATCGAGTGCAGTCAAGAACAGTACCCAGTTCTTCCTCCAAGTAAAGTTAAAGTTTATTTATAAGTCATGACACAGGGTTACATGAACGCTGAAGTGAAGTTAGTATCAACAAAGTTGAGGTTAAACCGTGAACAATGTCCACTTAGCCTGGGTACCAGGGGCATCAGCAGGGGCCTCTGGGAGACACGTCCCACCTCCACAAGGCCAAGGGGGAAAAGGAGCCACGGCAAGCTTGCATTCAGCCAGGGATTTTCTGCTGCCTGCACGCGTTAATTCAAGAGTTCCACCCGCTCACTCTGAGCTCGCAAACTCAAAACATAGAGAAAACTCTGGCCTTGTGATCTTGCAAACCCCCAAGGTGGAACAAACACAGCTGTTCCGAACAATTACAGGAGCTAAATGTGGTGCTGCCCTCACTTAAACGGACGGGAAATGACAAGTAATAACAGGAGTAACTGTCCCCGACTCCACTGAACTGAAACAGCATGTACTGTACGGCAAATAAAAGGGAACTTGCTCAAAGCTGTAATCTAATCTCTCAGATGTGGTCTATAATTCTTATAAGATTGTAGCTTTACTCCGATTAGATTAAAGCTCCTTTGATGCAAAGTCAAGTCTAGCGTACATTAGCAGCACCTCAAAGGGATTCCGTGTGGCTTGGCTCCTTCACAGATTTGCTGCTCGTACCTCTGGCTGCAGGGTAGTGATAGGAAGAAGTCTCACAACACCAGGTTCCACACACCTGACGAAGGAACACCGTTTCCGAAAGCTTGTGGGATCATGATCAAATAAACAGGTTGGACTTGAACCTGGTGTTGTGAGACTTCTTACTGTGTTTACCCCAGTCCAACGCCAGCGTCTCTACATCATGACACAGGGTAGTGACACAGTTAAGAACATCATGGAGAACTGGGATATTTTGCAGCCAGCAATTGTAAGGCCAGTGACTAGAATAAGTGCTGTGAATTGTTCTTGCCCTGTGAACAAATACTTGTGCTCCACCATCTGGACACTTTTTATTCATTCACAGGATGGGCATCGTTGGCTGAGCCAGCATTTATTGCCCATCCTTAGTTGCCCTCGGAGGGCAGTTGAGCGTCAACCACATTGCTGTGGCTCTGGAGTCACGTCGGCCAGACTAGGCAAGGGTGGCAGATTTCCTTCCCCAAAGGGACATTCGTGAACCGGATGGGTTTTTCCAATCTTGGCAGTTGCAGGAAGGATATTCCCGAGGTGTCCAGAACCAGGGGTCAGAGTCTGAGGCTTCGGGGGAGACCATTTAGGACGGAGATGAGGAGATATTTCTTCACCCAGTGAGCCTGTGGAATTCATTCCCACAGAAAGTAGTTGATGCCAAAGCATTGAATGTATTCAAGAGGCGGCTGGATATAGCACTTGGGGTGAATGGGATCAAAGGTTATGGGGAGAAAGCAGGGTTAGGCTATTGATTATGACGAATGGCGGAGCAGGCTCAAAGGGATGAATGGCCTTCTCCTGCTCCTTGGCAATGGTTTCACAGCCATCAGTAGATTCTCCCTTCCAGGTCTTTTTTATTGAATTCGAATTCCACCATCCATTGTGGCGAGATTCAAACACAGGTTCCCAGAACAATTGCTGAGTTTCTGGATAAATAGTCAAGTGATAATACCACTAGGCTATTGCTTCCTCTGGGCCTTTAGGTTGTTCAAATAGACAGGGGTTAGGATACACAAATCTGGAAAAGGGGGAGGATAAATTGCTAAAGCACCGCATAGGGTTCATAAACAGCAGTAAAGAATCCAAAAGCAAAGTTGCAATGTTCACCCAAAACAAACTATTAGCTCACTGCAGTTTCTGGTACTTTCCCCTGTTCAAACCAATGAAAGTTCAAAGCTTATTTGTGTCATAAGTAGGCTTAGATGAACATTGCAATGAAGTTAGTGTAAAAATCTCCTAGTCGCCACACTCCAGCGCCTGTTCGGGTTACAGGGAGGGAGAATTCAGCACCTAACCAGCACGTCTTTCGGACTGTGGGAGGGAGCCGGAGCACCCAGAAGAAACCCACACAGACATGGGGAGAACATGCAGACAGTGACCCAAGGCCAGGAATCGAACATCCCTGCTGCCGTGAGGCAGTCGTGCTAACCACCATGCCACCCCATGGGTGCAGAACACACACAGCACAATAGCAGAGATACAAGCAGCTGCATTGTGCTCAATGACCAATGTGGGGCTCTGCTCACTGGAAGCAAGGACGCTTAAGTGAAGAGGGGGTGAAAATTGCGAGATTTTGAAGGGACAAGTCAGGAGAAATTGCTTTCAATAAGCAGCGTGTCAATAATTGGAGGAGGTAGATTGATACCTGACTGGCAAACAAACCCCCATCTGGTGAGAATGGAGTGATTTTATACAGAGGATTTAAACGTGGTATCCCAGGCACAGAATTCAAAATCTGATGCTGCCAAAATACTGCAGCCATCAGATCTTTCTCTACACCCCTAACTATGACTATGACATTATGTTCTGTGCTCTCTCCTTCTCCCCTATATGCTCCATGAATGAAATGCTTTGTCTGTATAGTGTGCACAAAATAATATTTTTCACTGTCTACCAATACATGTAACAATGATAAATCAAATAAAAATGGCTTCTCAAAGGCCAGTGTACATACCTTGGAAAAGGAAAGTTTGGGGAAATAACGGGATTGCTTTCAGAAAGATGGTTCTGGGACAATGGCCTCCTTGAGTGGAAGTTGGCCTTGATATTCGCCAGCAATGAGATGGTGGCTCCAATCCAACATGTTATTTAGATGTGTGTGCCGCTCCTGTACCCCTTCCAAACCCAATCTGTAGCTCTCTAACAAATAATCTGCAAAAACTCATTCCACACTCACATAACCATCCACACGCTGGCAAATATCAAGCAGCATGCCTATCTCCAGTGCCTCTGACATCCATCATTATGAAGTGCTTCAAAAGGTAGTCATGGCACGAATCAATTCCAGCCTGGATCCACTACAGTTTGCCTACCGCCACAACACATCCAGAGCAGATGCCATCTCCCTGGCTCTGTACCCAACCCTGGGACACCTAGATAACAAAGACACTTATGTCAGACTCCTATTTATTGACTACAGCTCAGCCTTAAACACCATTATTCCCATGAAACTAATCTCCAAACACCAAGGCCTAGGCTTCGGCTCCTCCCTCTGAGACTGGATCCTGAACTTCCTAACCCATGGACTGCAGTCTTTACAAACAGGCAACAACACCTCCTCCATGATCATCCTCAACACCGGTGCCTCACAAGGCTGTGTCCTCAGCCCCTTAGTACACCCCTTATACACCTGTGACTGTGTGGCCAAACTCCCCTCCAATTCGATGTTCACTTTTGATGATGACACCACCGTAGTGTGTCTGATCTCAAACAATGATGAGACAGCATACAGGAATGAGATAGAGAATCTGGTGAATTGGTGTGGCAACAATATTCTCTCCCTCAATGTCAATTAATGAAGGAGGCTGTTATCGATTTCAGGAAGCGCAAAGGGGGACATGCCCGTGTCTACATCAATGGGAATGAAGTAGAAAGTAGAAAGGGTCAAGAGCTTCAAGTTTTTAGGTGTCCAGATCATCAATCTATCCTGGTTCCCCCATGCCGAAGGCCACCAATGTCTCTACTTTCTCAGAAGACTGAGGAAATTTGGCACGTCAGCTACGACTCTCACCAACTTGTACAGGTGCACCATAGAAAGCATTCTTTCTGGTTGTATCACAGCTTGTTATGGCTCCTGCTCTGCCCAAGACCACAGGAAACTACGAAAGGTCGTGAATGTAGCCCAATCCACCACACAAACCAGCCTCCTATCCATTGACTCTGTTTACACGTCCAATCTTCGGAAAAGTAGCCAGTATATTTAAGAACTCCATGCACCCTGGACATTCTCTCTTCCACCTTCTTCCTTTGGGAAAAAGGTACAAAAGTCCGAAATCACGTACCAATTGACTGAAGAACAGCTTCTTCCCTGCTGCTGTCAGACTTTTGAATGCACTTACATTAAGTTGATCTTTCTCTGCACCCTATGACTGTAACTCTGTACATTCTGCACCCTCTCATTTCCTTCTCTATGAATGGTATGTTTTGTCTGTATAGCGTACAAGAAACAATATTTTATACTGTATATTAACACATGACAATAATAAATCAAATCAAATCAAGAAAAGCCTGTTTTGTTTTCTCAACCCACAGATAAGATCTCAAATCTGTGCCTGGGTCTAACAAGATAGAGTGAAGAAGGCATTCGACATGCTTGGTTTCATTGGTCAGAACGGTGGATACAGGACTTGGGATGGCTTGTTGAAGTTGTACAAGACATTGGTAAGGCCACACTTGGAATACTGTGAACATGTTCTGGTCACCCTATTATAGAAAGGATATTATTAAACTAGAAAGGATATTATTAAACTAGAAAGGATATTATTAAACTAGAAAGGATATTATTAAACTAGAAAGGATATTATTAAACTAGAAAGAGTACAGAAAAGATTTATGAGGATGCTACCAGGATTTGGTGGTTTGAGTTAAAAGGAGAGGCTGGATAGACTGGGACTTTTTTCCCGGAGCTTTGGAGGCTTAGAGGTGATTTGATCAAGGTTTGTAAAATAATGAGGGGCATAGAGCATCTAGATAGTCAATACCTTTTCCCAAAAGTAGGGGAATCTAAACTAGAGGGCATTGGTTTAAAGTGCAGGGGGAGAGATATAAAAGTGTCCAAAGGGATTTTTTTTTCCCCCCCATACAGAGGGTGGTGAGTGTCTGGAACAAGCTGCCAGAGGTAGTAATAGAGACAGTTACAATTTTGTCTTTCAAAAAGCATTTAGACAGTTACATGGGTATAGAGGGACATGGGTCAAATGTGAACAATTGGGACTAGCTTAGCGGTTAAAAACTGGGTGGCATGGACAATTTGGGCTGAAGGGCCTGTTTATATGCTGTAAACCTCTATGACCCTAACCCATTCAATCGCTAGAAGTTATATCCTGCTCCTCCAGTAGGTAGGACGTGAACATCTCGGGTAAAACAACTGAAAGTCATTTAGAGGTATTAAAGAAACAAAGGCACAAAGACCCAGTCACACACATACCTAAAGTCACCACATCTCCACGATCCATTGGCCTGACGCGGAGAGCAGTGTCAATCGATCACAGTGACACCTGAATTCCAAGGGTTCAAATTATGGGCCTTCTTTTTACCTATTCAAGGGATGTGGGTGTTGCCCACTTATTGCCCATCCCTAAATGCCCTTGAGAAGGTGGTGGTGAGTCACCTTCTTGAATCGCTGAAGTCTGTGTGGTGTAGGTACACCCACGATGGTGTTGGGGGGGGGATTCCTGGATTTTGACCCCAGCCACAGTGAAGGAACGGCCGATATATTTCCAAGTCAGGATGGGGGCTGGCTTGGGAGGGGGGGCTTGCAGATTGTGGGTGTTCCCCATGTGTCTGCTGCCCTTGTCCTTCTAGATGTAGAGGTCATGGGTTTGGAAGGTGCTCGGTGAACTGCTGCAGTGCATCTTGTAGATGGTGCACAAAGCTGCTGCTGAGTGTCGGTGGTGTAGGGAGTGAATGTTTGTGGATGGGGGGGCCAATCAAGCAGGGCTGCTTTGTCCTGGATGATGTCAAGCTTCCTGAGTGTTGTTGGGCCTGTTGTGTAATCAAAACGGTCAAAATATTGAGGGGAAAGGATAGGGAAGATGGCGAGAGTATTTGCTGGTTGGACAGTCTCAGCCTGGGACCACAGAATAAAATTAGAAGCAGGCCTTTCAAAGGTGAAATAAGGAAACGCTTCACCACACAAAAGGGTGGGAGAGGTTTGAAATTCTCTTCCACAAACTGATGTTTTAAATCTGAAATTATCACGATTGGTCTTCATAGAAGGTAATAAAGCCACATTCCTTGAATAGGCTAAAAGAAAAACCTCATTATTTCAACTCTGAGAATCCAGGGGACACTGCACTCTCAGTCAGGCCGACGTATCGCAGATTTGTGGAGGTCCACCTTGATCTTATTGAACAGCAGCAGACTTGAGGGGTTGAATGGTCTCTTCCTGTACCTACATGCTGGAAACACCTCCATTAGACATCAGCTGGGGTTTCAACACGGTGACACCTTTGCTGTTGGTTATAACATATGGCAAGGTATTATCTAAACGCAAGCTGGTTCTGTGCTCAAGAGATCCTGAGAGGTCACCCATGCCTGGCTGGTAAGACGTCACTGACCTGGACTGGAGAGGGCACCATGGGAAGTCCCCACTGCTGACTGGAGTCCCTGGCAACTCACAGTCAGGAAGGCCTTGGATAGCGCTGAGGACAAAAGTCATCAGATTGGGGAAAGGAGAGGGGAGGAAGCATCCGTTGACCTTAGGCCAGCGCTGTGCCAGCTGTGGAAGAGACTGCCACAAACATCCAAAGTTCAGTGCGGAGGTGATCTCCGGCCCCAGGCACAGCCCAGCATTCCCTGCAACAGGCAGACGCGAATAGGATAAGAACTCGTTCCAATATTCATTCCGACTGCTTGAAGTTTCAATTATACCGTTGGTACAAATAATTACAACTGTCAAAATCACTGGCATCGTTACACAGAATCTATCATTGAATGCCTACAGTGAAGAAGGAGGCCATTCAACCCCACTGAGCCTGCACCAACCACAATCCCACCCAAGTCCTATCTCTGTCGCATGTACTTACCCTTCTTGTCCCCTTGAGACTAAGGGACAACTTAGCACGGCCAATCTACCTAACCCGCATGTCTTTGGACTGTGGGAGGAAACCCACGCAAATGCAGGTGGAATGTGCAAATTCTACACAAGTGACCCAAGCCAGGAATCAAAGCAAGGTCCCTGGTGCTGTGAGGCAGCAGTGCAAACCACTGTGCTGCTGTGCGTGCCACCCCAGGGCAGTTTTTCCATCATGGTGGCACAGTGGTTAGCACTGCTGTATCATGGTGCCAGGGACCTGGGTTCAATTCCCAGCTTGGGTAACCGTCTATGTGGAGTTTGCACGTTCTCCCTGCGTCTGCATGGGTTTCTTCCAAGTGCTCCGGTTTCCTCCCACGCTCCAAAGACGCGCTGGTTTCGGTGCACCGTAAATTTTCCCTCCGTGTAACCCGAACAGGGGCTAGAGTGTGGCAACTCAGAGATTTCCACAGTCACTTCATTGCAGTGTTAATGGAAGCCAACTTGTGACACTGACAAATAAACTTTTTAAACCAATGTGGCATGAAATGTTCCCACTTTCCACAGGACAAGGGCACAGAATTCCCTGTGACACCCAACTGGTACAGAGAGAGACAGTGAGAGTGAGATCACATTACACATTCGGGCAAGCCAACATAGCAACAGGTCAGGGAAAGATACAGCATGGAGAAGGCCATTCAGCCCATTGTGCCTGCTCTAGCTCTTCGAGAGATCTACCCAATCAGTCACACTCCCTGGACTCCTGCTAACCCCGCCCCCATCCCCCTTTGAATTCTGCCTTCTCTGGTTACTGACGCGTCTGCGTCTGGAGACAGCTGCTTCTTATTTACATCCATCAAAAACAAAACATGATTTCGAATGCCTTGATCAAATTTTCCCTTAACCATTTCCACTCTGGAGGTGAACAACCCCAAGCTGATCACAGAATAGTGGCACTGTAGTTAACACTGCTGCCTCACAGCACCAGAGATCCAGATTTGATTCCCGGCTTGGGTCACTGTCTGCAGAGTCTGCATGTTCTCCCCCCGTATCTGCATGGGTTTCCTCAGGGTGCTCCGGTTTCGTCTCACAGTCCGAAAGAGTGCGGGTCAGTTGCTAAATTCTCCCTCAGTGTACCCAAACAAGTGCCAGAGTGCGGCGACTAGGGAATTTTCCAGTAACTTCATTGCAGTGTTAATGTAAGCCTTATTTGAGACAAATAAATAAACTTTTTAAAGTCTCTCAACTCCTGCACCATTCCACTCAGCCTTTTCCAGAAGGGACTCTCTGAAACGTGGTACCTCCCTTCAGACGGACCAAAAGCCCTGTAAACCTGGGAAACCAGCAGCATCTTCAAACAGATCCTCCCCACCCTGAAACATGGAATCATTCGGTTATTTTCAGAGTTCCTTGAACGAGCTGGGTGAAAGCATCCACTGAAATAGCTTAATAGTTCCAGGCATTTAGGGTTAGGCATTCGCACCCCTCAGTTCCGGATCCCCGTGCTGCCCATCACTTGTTTCACTGACAGCAGTCTTACCTCGAAGACTTTCAGCCAGCGTTTTCATGTAGAGCTTGCGAATGCCAAAGGAGACTCCGAAGATGGCAGGCACGATGATGAAGACCAGCAGCAGGGTGATCCAAACAGTTAGCGAGATGCCCAGTAGGGTACACACCAGGCTGTCAAAGGGCATCAGGAACGTCATGACTGCAGCCCCTCACACCCAGCTCACCTCCCCAACCCTCTCTTCACTGGCTCCACCCCTCACACACCCAGCAAATCCTTCCCCCACCCTCATGGGCCCATCCTCCACACCACCCCACTCACCCCTGACCAGGCACACCACCTCCCCTCACAGGCTTCCTGTCAAGACCCACAAATACTTCCCCTCACTGACCCCCTCGTCCCACCTTTCCCTCACTCACACTCCTTTCTCCCCCCCCCCACCCTCACTCGTTCACTTCCTTCCTCCCCCCACCCTCACTCGCTCACTCCTTCCCTCCCCCCACCCTCACTCGCTCACTCCTTCCTCCCCCCACCCTCACTCCTTCCTCCCCCCACCCTCACTCGCTCACTCCTTCCTCCCCCCACTCTCACTCGCTCATTCCTTCCTCCCCCCACCCTCTCACTCACTCGCTACTCTCACCCTCACTCACTTGCTCCTTTCCCCACCCTCCCCTCGCTCACTGCATTCCCCACCCTTGCTTGTTCCTCTCCCCACCCTCACTCACACCCCTCTCCTCTCTCTATCCTCACCCGAGACCCTCCCTCTTACAGACTCCTCCCCATCATCTACCCCTCCCTTTGTCCCCCCCCTCACCAGTTCCTCTCCAATCCTGTCCTGACCTCACCCCTCCCCACAGGGACACTCACCCACTCCCTCACAAATTCCTCCCTGTCACAATTCCTCCCCCACGCACCCCTCTCTCCCTGAACCTCTCAACCGCCCTGCCTCCTCCCCGCTCCCCCACTTCACTGCTCCCACTGACAATGCATCCAATCTGGCCCTGCCTCTGCCTTCACCTCCAAGTCCTCTCTGGCCCCACCAGTTCTACAACCCCCTCCCCCCTGGCCCCTCCTCCTCCTCTTTCGCCCCAACCACTCTGCTCCAACCCTCAATCTCTGGCCCCTCCCCTCTGCCCCCTCTCTAGCCCCGCCCCTCTAGCCCCGAACACACACACTAGCCCACCTTCCCTCTCTGGCCCCGCCTCCTCACTCAAAGCTCTCCCTTTCTCAGGCCCGTCCCTCTCTCTAGCCCCGCCCTCTCTCTAGCCCCGCCTCCACTCTGGCCCCACCCCCGCCCTTTCCCTTTCGCCCCGCTTCCTCTTTCCAACCCAGTCCCCTCACACTGCCCCGCCCCTTCACTCGAGCCACGCCCCCTCACTCTAAGCCCCGCCCCTCTCTAGCCCTGCCTCCTCCGGCCTCGCTTCGCCTCAGGAGCCTGTAATTTAATGAGCGTCTCTCCCCCGTAGCCGCGGGCCCAGCTGACTTTTCCGTGAGAGAGGCCGGTGGGCGGTGCGTTGTATCCGGGGCTGCCTCTGGAGGAGTGCAGTGCTGGCTCTCGCTGTCTGCCCGCTTCCAATGTCCGCACGGCCTGCAATCCCACTGCTGCCTCTCGGCCTCCCGCTCCCGCCCCACTGCGCACGCGCCACCCACCCGCCAATGAGCCCGCGCCCCGCCGCGCCTGCGCGCATCGGCGAGCCGGGGAGGACACTGCGCATGCTAGCGAGGGCGCCCCGCCCCCCCGCGTATGCTAGCGCTGAAGCCCCCCCCCTGCGGCCACCGCGCATGCGAGCGAGGGAGCCACCCTGCGGCCAACTGGCGCCCTGCAGGCAGCAACCTGAGACTGAGTGGGAGGGAGACCATTCAGCCCCCCAGCTCTGCAATCATGGTTGCTTAGTGACACCCGCAATTATTGCCACCTCCATGACAATTACATTTATTATTGTCACATCTGTTGAGATACAGTGAAAAGTATTGTTTGATTTATTACTTGTCACAGGTATTGGGAGACAGTGAAAAAGTATTGTTTCTTGCGCATGATCCAGAGAAAACATACCATTCATAGAGTAGATAGGGAGAAGGAAGGGGTGGCAGAATACAGTGTTACAGCCAGGGTGAAGAAATATGAAATTAGCTAATCCATTGGCCATCAAGATTGAGTTCCAAACTTCAACCAGCGGCCAAAGGGTTCCGAGTTTCACTCTTTCACCTGAACATGATGTTCTAATGCTCTGTAGGCCTATAAACTCAACCCTCTCCCCCCTCTCCCCTCCCCGTCTCCCCTCCCCCTCCCCCCCGTCTCCCCTCCCCCTCCCCGTCTCCCCTCCCCCCCCTTCCCCCCTCCCCCTTCCCCCCGTCTCCCCTCCCCCTCCCCCCGTCTCTCCTCCCCCTTCCCCCGTCTCCCCTCCCCCTCCCCCGTCTCCCCTCCCCCTCCCCCTTCCCCCCGTCTCCCCTCCCCCCTTCCCCCCGTCTCCCCTCCCCCTTCCCCCGTCTCTCCTCCCCCCCCTCCCCCCCCTCCCCCTTCCCCCGTCTCCCCTCCCCCTTCCCCCCATCTCTCCTCCCCCTCCCCCTTCCCCGTCTCCCCTCCCCCCTCCCCCTTCCCCGTCTCCCCTCCCCCTTCCCCCGTCTCCCCTCCCCCTTCCGTCTCCCCCTCCCCCCGTCTCCCCTCTTCCTCCCCCTTCCCCCCGTCTCCCCTCCCCCTTCCCCCCGTCTCCCCTCCCCCTCCCCCTCTCCCCTCCCCCTTCCCCCCGTCTCCCCTCCCCTCCCCCTCCCCCTTCCCCCGTCTCCCCTCCCCCTCCCCCCTTCCCCCCGTCTCCCCTCCCCCTCCCCTTCCCCCCGTCTCCCCTCCCCCTCCCCCTTCCCCACGTCTCCCCTTCCCCCCCGTCTCCACTCCCCCCTCCCCCACGTCTCCCTCCCCCTCCCCCCGTCTCCCCTCCCCCCCGTCTCCCCTCCCCCTCCCCCCGTCTCCCCTCCCCCCGTCTCCCCTCTTCCTCCCCCTTCCCCCCGTCTCCCCTCCCCCTTCCCCCCGTCTCCCCTCCCCCTCCCCCTTCTCCCCTCCCCCTTCCCCCCGTCTCCCCTCCCCTCCCCCTCCCCCCTTCCCCCCGTCTCCCCTCCCCCTCCCCCTTCCCCCGTCTCCCCTCCCCCTCCCCTTCCCCCCGTCTCCCCTCCCCCTCCCCCTTCCCCACGTCTCCCCTTCCCCCCGTCTCCACTCCCCCTCCCCCACGTCTCCCCTCCCCCTCCCCCCGTCTCCCCTCCCCCCGTCTCCCCTCCCCCTCCCCCCGTCTCCCCTCCCCCCCGTCTCCCCTCGCCCTCCCCCCTTCCCCCCGTCTCCCCCTCCCCCCCCCCTTCCCCCCTCGCCCCCCCCTTCCCCCCGTCTCCCCTCGCCCTCCCCCCCTCCCTCCCCCCTTCCCCCCGTCTCCCCTCGCCCCTCCCCTTCCCCCCCCCTCCCCCCGTCTCCCCTCGCCCTACACAGTGAGCACGTGA
>CM075751.1:15581903-15656903 GCA_037974335.1 Prionace glauca
CGTGCTCACTGTGTCACCTGTTGCTCACGGGGCATTCAGCCTCTGATCTTTGGGCAAGTGTTCTCGACAGAACACTTTGGGTAAGTGTGCAGCCTTCCCGACACATGACAACACAGAATCACCGAGCAGAAAACTGATACCCAAGTTCCGCCTCAACTGGGATCATTGTCCACACTCTCTGTGACCCCCATGACTTGCAAATCTCACTAACTGACCTGGCTGGAGACAATACACATCTCTTTAACCTGTGCTTAACCCCTCTCCACTCACACTGTCTGTATCTGTAACCGTATACCATTGCCTTTGTAAATACACGTGCCCTGTTGGTGAACCCAACTCTTTCTTCACCTCTGATGAAAGGGACAACGCCCCGAAAGCTCCTCCCACCAAATAAAGGCAGTGTTGTTCATAAGAACATAAGAAATAGGAGCAGGAGTAGGCCATCTGGCCCTTCGAGCCTGCCCGCCATTCAATAAGATCATGGCCTGATCTGTCGTGGCTCAGTTCCACCTTCCCGCCCTCTCCCATAACCCTTAATCCCTTCTCTTATCAAAAACCATCAACCCGCGTCTTAAAAATATTTAGCGAGGCAGCCTCCACCACTTCAACGGGCAGAGAATTCCAGAGATTCACCACCCTTTGAGTGAAGAAGTTCCTCCTCAACTCCGTTCTAAACCGCCCCCCCCCTTTTGTGAGACTACTTTCCTATGCTAAATTGCCCCCGAGTGTCAAGGAGACTAGCTGGGTAAACGCATGGAGTTACAGGGGATCGAGCCTGGCTGGTGAATGCAGTCAGTGCGAAATCGATGGGCCAAATAGCCCCTTCTGCACTGCAGGACTCTCTGACAGAGTGGACAGTCAGAAGCTTTTCCCCAGGGTGGAAGAGTTAATTACTAGGGGGGTGGGCACAGGTTTAAGGTGCGAGGGGCAAGGGTTAAAGGAGAGTTACGAGGCACGTTCTTTATATAAAACACAGTGAGTGCTGGGTGCTGGGATTCGCTGCCCGGGGGAGGCGGTGATCAGAAGCAGATACAACAGTGACTTTTAAGAGGCGTCTGGACAAATACACGGTGAGGATGGAATAGAGGGATATGGTCCCCGGAACGGTAGGGGGTTTTAGTTCAGTCGGGCAACAGGGCCTGTTCTGTAATGATCTTGTTCCTTTGCCTGAGCACAGCCCCCTCACTGGCTGAAACATTTCCAGCTTCTTGTTCAACTCTGAGGAGAACCGCAGAGCTAAAAGGCTAACTCCGTTCCCTCTCCGACAGACAGAACCTCGACCTGTTCAATGTTTCCAGCATTTTCGGCCGACGTTTCGGATTTGCTATCTGTCCTTGTGAACGGCAGAGGTTGAGGGGCGACCTGATTAGAAGTCTACAAGAGGCATGGCCCATGCCCCCACAAAGGAATAATAAAAAGTGACGTGAGCGAGGAGGCAACATGGAAGGAATCGAAACCATGGGCAGCATGATGGCCATGATGTGGGTTATGCCGGCGTTGGACTGGCGTAAACACAGTAAAAAGTCTGACAACACCAGGTTTTAGTCCAACCCGATTTATTTGATACTATTCTCGCAAGCAAGCAAGCTTCAGAAATATTATCAAATAAATCGGTTGGACGAAAAACCTGGTGTTGTCAGACTTTTTACTGTGTTTTAGCAGGATGGCAACAGTGGTTAGTGCTGCTACCACCCAGTGCCAGGGACCCAGGTTGGGTCAGTGTGTGTGTGTGTGTGTGTGTGGGGGGGGGGGGGAGTTTGCATGTCCTCCCCGTGTCTGCGTGGTGTTTCCTCTCCTGCGAGAGACAAAGAAGGCAGCTGAGGAGGGTGGGGGGGGGGGTAGGAGAGAGTACTGGTGGTGGGGGTGGGGGGGGTAGGAGAGAGTACTGGTGGTGGGGGGTGGGGGGGGGGGTAGGAGAGAGTACTGGTGGTGGGGTGGGGGGGGGTAGGAGAGTAGTACTGGTGGGGTTTGGGGGGGGGGTAGGAGAGAGTACTGGTGGTGGGGGTGGGGGTAGGAGAGAGTACTGGTGGTGGGGTTGGGGGGGGGGTAGGGAGAGAGTACTGGTGGTGGGGTGAGGGGGGGGTAGAGAGAGAGTACTGGTGGTGGGGGTGGGGGTAGGAGAGAGTACTGGTGGTGGGGGTGGGGGGGGGGTAGGAGAGGAGTACTGGTGGTGGGGGTGGGGGGGGGGTTAGGAGAGAGTACTGGTGGTGGGGGTGAGGGGGGGTAGGAGAGAGTACTGGTGGTGGGGGTGGGGGTAGGAGAGAGTACTGGTGTGGGGGGTGGGGGGGGGTAGGAGAGAGAGTACTGGTGGTGGGGGTGGGGGGGGGGGTAGGAGAGAGTACTGGTGGTGGGGGTGGGGGTAGGAGAGAGTACTGGTGGTGGGGGTGGGGGGTAGGAGAGAGTACTGGTGGTGGGGGTGGGGGGGGTAGGAGAGAGTACTGGTGGTGGGGGTGGGGGTAGGAGAGAGTACTGGTGGTGGGGGTGAGGGGGGGTAGGAGAGAGTACTGGTGGTGGGGGGGGGGGGTAGGAGAGAGTACTGGTGGTGGGGGTGAGGGGGGGTAGGAGAGAGTACTGGTGGTGGGGGGGGGGTAGGAGAGAGTACTGGTGGTGGGGGGGGGTAGAGAGAGAGTACTGTTAGTGGGGTTGGGGGGGAGCCAGGGGCAGGTGGGATGGAGGGGGAATTGGAGGGAGTGAGGGGAAGAAGAGGAGAGTGGGTCCTGAGCAGACATACACATCAGCAGTGTGAAGATGAATGCACAGATCTGGTCCACTCCCCAACAAAACTGGTCCAGAAAGATTGCAGGTCTCGCACACAGACTGGGAAGGAGTAGGTGACGCACACACTGTAAAGATACTATTACATGTATATTTCTGATATGTGTGTGATGCACACAGATTGAGGAGCAGCAGGTTACAGTTTAATATACAAACCCTATCTGTACAGATGCAGTCAGCCGGTTTCCAGTGCCCCTCTTACCTGTTCAGTTGCAGCTCTGCTGCGTTCTCCGTTCCCGCAGCTCCGGGACTCTCTGCGCTGAACCGCCCCAGCTCCAGTCCCGTCCCCTCTCCAGTCCCGCCTCTGCTGCCAGCGGCGCACCAATGGCCAGGAGCTGCCCTGGCCCCCCTCCAACCAATCACTGCCCCCCCCCATTCCGACCAATCACTACCCTCCCTCCCCCTTCTGGCCAATCACTACCCCTCCTCCCCGGCCAATCACTGCCCTCCCCCCCCATTCCGACCAATCACTGCCCTCTTTCCCCTTCTGGCCAATCACTGCCCTCCCTTCCCTTATGGCCAATCAGCACCCTCCCTCCCCTTCTGGCCAATCACTACCCTCCTCCCTCTCCCTCCAACCAACCAACGAGCACCTTCTTTCCTCCCCTCTGCAAATCTTTGGCCAGATGTTTTGCCTTTGGTGTGTGTCCACCACAGGTAAGGCAGGCTAACCCTCCCCCACCTCTCCCAGATGTGTGTGTCCACCACTGGTAAGGAATCTGACCCTCCCCCACACTCTCCCAGATGTGTGTCCACCACAGGTAAGGTATCTGACCCTCCCCCAGTATGTGTGTGTCCACCACAGGTGAGGTATCCAAAGATGTGCGGGTTAGATGGATTGGCCATGCTAAATTGTCCCTTAGTGTCCAAAGATGTGTAGGTTAGGTGGATTGGCCATGCTAAATTGTCCCTTAGTGTCCAAAGATGTGTAGGTTAAGTGGATTGGCCATGCTAAATTGTCCCTTAGTGTTCAAAGATGTGTAGGTTAGGTGGATTGGCCATGCTAAATTGTCCCCTTAGTGTCCAAAGATGTGTGGGTTAAGTGGATGGGCTATGCTGCCTGACTGAACTAAAACCCCCTCCCTTCCAGGGACCAGATCCCTCTATTCCCATCCTATTCATGGATTTGTCCAGACACTCCTTAAAACTCACTATCGTATCTGCTTCCACTCCCTCCCCCAGCAGCGATTCCAGGACACCCACCACCCTCTGTGGAAAAAAAAGACCTGCCTCGTACATCTCCTTTAAACCTTGCCCCTCACACCTTAAACCTGTGCCCCTGAGTAATTGACTCTTCCACCCTGGGGAAAAAGCTTCTGACTATCCACTCTGTCCACGCCCCTCATAATCTTGTAGGCTTCTATCAGGTCACCCCCTCAACCTCCGTCGCTCCACTTGAGAAACAAACGTATAAGATGATGAATGGGATGGATAGGATAGAGGTGGAGAGACTCTTCCCGCTCAAAAAAAGACAGTAGGACTAGGGGGCACAGCCTCAAGATAAAGGGGGGGCGGTTTAGAACAGAGTTGAGGAGGAACTTCTTCACTCAAAGGGTGGTGAATCTCTGGAATTCTCTGCCCGTTGAAGTGGTGGAGGCTGCCTCGCTAAATATTTTTAAGAAACGGGTTGAGGGTTTTTGATAAGAGAAGGGATTAAGGGTTATGGGGAGAGGGGCGGGAATGTGGAACTGAGTCACGACAGATCAGCCATGATCTTATTGAATGGCGGGGCAGGCTCGAAGGGCCAGATGGCCGACTCCTGCTCCTATTTCTTATGTTCTTATGTTGTCCAACCTCTCCTCATAGCCAATGCCCTCCATACCAGGGGCAACATCCTGGTAAATCTTTCCTGTACCCTCTCCATAGCCTCCAGAATTGAACACTATATTCCAAGTGCGGCCTAACTAAGGTTCGATAAAGCTGCAACATGACTTGCCAATTTTTAAACTCAGTGACCCGGCCCGAGAAGGCAAACATGTCACGTGCCTTCCTGACTCCTTCAAACCATTGCAATCCTACAGTGAGGAAAGAGGCCATTCAGCCCATCGAGTCTGCACCGACT
The DNA here is from genome assembly GCA_037974335.1 of Prionace glauca. Lineage (NCBI taxonomy): Eukaryota > Metazoa > Chordata > Chondrichthyes > Carcharhiniformes > Carcharhinidae > Prionace > Prionace glauca. Next base: position 15,586,741 of record CM075751.1, read on the forward strand.
ACAATCCCACCCAGACCCTACCCCCCATATCCCCATGCATTTACCCCATCCCCCGACACCAAGGGGCAATGAAAGTCTATCTGGTTCACTAATGTCCTTTTAGGGAAGGAAATCTGCCTTCCTTACCTGGCCTGGCCTACGTGTGACTCCAGCCCCCCATGGCAATGGAGTTGACTCTTCAATGACCTCGCTAACCACACAGTTCAAAATGTGAGGCAATTTGGGATGGACTGGCTCAGTCACATCCCGTATGAAAACACAGAAAGTAAGATTTAGATGAACAGTGGTTATTATTACACCACAACACTGGTATTGCACACAACAGCCTCCTGCCCATAGATACAGTGACGTAACGTCAACGCATTAGAGCAGAACACTTCTGTTTTCCTCTGAATTAGAGTCACAGAGGTTTATACAGGCCCAACTTGTCTATGCTGCCCACTCAGCTCGTCCCAATTGCCCGCATTTGGCCCTCTTGGTGTAAAGAATAATTGCCACCGCGAATTATCAACCAGTTCTTCAGGGTCTGACCCCGATAGTGAGTGGAGAGCACCATTAAGTGTAAGAATGTAGATAACGGGACCCCAAATGTAGCTCCTCAGGTCTGCTCCGCTAATGGCCAATCAAATTTGATTGATTCAATCCAAAATGGCCGCCGTTCCTCATCCTGAGACAATCACCTGGGGAAACAGCCTCCTCGCATTGATCTGGTCCAAATCCTCTCAGTCTTACATATTCCAGTGAGTCAACTCTGACCCTGTGCTGAACTGATGGAGACTCTTCTGGAATGGGATTCAGGAACTGCTGTCTAACCTAACTAACCTAACACTTGAATCTATTCGCCACCTTTAAAGCCCAGCATCCTTTAAATTCTACGTGGCCTTGTGGGGATTTAAACCCTTGCCCCCCAGAGCGTTAGCCTAAGCCTCTGGATTACTCGTCCAGTGACATTGCCTCTGTTCCAGGGCAGTTGTCAAAGTGATCAGAGTTTAAAAGTTTTTTTTTGGCGGGGGGGGGTTAGCATTGTTGCCTCACAGCGCCAGTGATCCCAGTTTAATTCCCGGCTTGGGTCAGTGTGTGTGCCGTACCTGCACACTCTCCCCGTGTCCTGCACGGGTTTCATGCCACAGTCTGAATTTTGATTTGATTTATTATTGTCACATGTATTAAGATACAGTGAAAAGTATTGTTACCCGCGTGCTATAAAGCAGTGTTGGTTAGGTATAATAATCTGACTACCATAATCCCATGGGCGCGCGGTGCACAGTGGGTTAGCACTGCTGCCTCACAGCGCCAGGGACCCGGGTTCGATCCCCAGCTCGGGTCACTGTCTGTATGGAGTCTGCACATTCTCCCCGTGTCCTGCGTGGGTTTCCTCCGGGTGCTCCGGTTTCCTCCCACAGTCTGAAAGACGTGCTGGTTAGATGCTAAATTCTCCCTCAGTGTACCCAGAACAGGCACTGGAACATGGTGGACTAGAGCATTTCACAGTAACTATCCATTGCAGTGTTAATGTAAGCCGACTCATGTGGTAGATTGTGAGGAAGGGTGTCATAGTCTGCAGGGAGACTTAGATAGGTTGCAGAGCTGGGCCGAGAGGTGGCGGATGGAGTTTAATGCGGAGAAGTGTGAGGTAATTCACTTCGGTAGGAGCAACAGATGTGTCGAGTATAGGGCTAACGGGAGGACTTTGATAGTGTGGATGAGCAGAGGGATCTAGGTGTATGTGTACATAAGATCCCTGAAAGTTGGAATCAAGTAGATAAGGTTGTTAAGAAGGCGTCTAATATGGTGTCTTGGCGTTTATTGGTAGGGGGATTGAATTTAGGAGTCGCAGCGTCATGTTGCAACTGTACACAACTCTGGTGCGGCCGCACTTGGAGTACTGTGTGCAGTTCTGGTCCCCACATTACAGGAAGGATGTGGAGGCTTTGGAGAGGGTGCAGAGGAGGTTTACTAGGATGTTGCCTGGTATGGAGGGGAGGTCCTATGAGGAGAGGCTGAGGGATTTGGGGTTGTTTTCGTTGGAAAGAAGGCGGCTAAGAGGGGATCTTATTGAAACATATAAGATGATTAGAGGTTTAGATAGGGTGGACAGTGATAGCCTTTTTCCTCGGATGGAAAAAGCTAGCACGAGGGGGCATGGCTTTAAATTAAGGGGGGGTAGCTACAGGACGGATGTCAGGGGTAAGTTCTTTACCCAGAGGGTGGTGAGGGATTGGAATGCCCTGCCTGCTACAGTTGTAAATGTCGCCTAGTTTGGGGGCGTTTAAGAGATCTGTGGATAGGTTTATGGACGAAAAGGGATTGGTATAGGCTAGTGGGTCATTGTTTTTGTAACTGGTCGGCGCAACATCGTGGGCCGAAGGGCCTGTTCTGCGCTGTAATGTTCTGTGTTCGTGAATAAACTTGAAAAGAAAAGGAAGTGATCAAATCAAAATAACAGTTCCCCAGGGCTGGTAACAAATTCCAGCCCTTACGACGGTCTCTCTTTACATGGGCTCAATATACCAACTCAACCAATGCTCTGATTTAACCTTGCTCGCACAAGTGACTGAGACATTGACAAGAAGGACCGCAGGATCAGATTCGAGCAGAAGGAGGCACTACCCAGGAAGCAGGCAAGACCACAGAGAAGGAAGTATGATTACGATCTGTTGAACAGGGGCAGCGAGGTCAAGGCTGGCACACTGACAGAGTGATTGGAAGATTGGCGCTGAAGGTGGTTGTACTTGCCATCATTTCCGAAACAAGTACTTGGGGGGGGGGGAATTTTCACTCAACCGCTTGAGTCATTGTTCCAGCGTCAATTTTCTCTTGTGTTTGTGCGGAAGTCCTTTCTTGATGCTGCTTCTGAGAAAGTTACCAGAGATCTTCATCAGCTTTTATCTTGCCAGGATGTAGCAACGCAGTGTGACTTTCCTCGATTTGGTAATACCTGCCGACATTTTATCAGCCTCTGGGACATAGCTTGTAAACATATTTGGGGCTGGGGGAGCCCGATCCAATAATTATTAATAAAACAGCGTAGTGGGATATTTCACCCACTGCTTTACTTTTTTAAGACACTCCTTGAAACCTACCTCTTTGCCCGCGTTTTTGGTCATCTGACCTCAGATCGCCCTCTGTGACTTCACAGAATGCCAACAGTGCAGAAGTTTAGAACCAGCATAGAACCCTACAGTGCAGAAACAGGCCCTTCGGCCCATCGAGTCTGCACCGAACACAATCCCACCCAGACCCTATCCCCATATCCCTACACATTTACCTGCTAATCCCTCTAACCTACACATCCAAGGACACTAAGGGGCAATTTTAGCATAGCCAATGAACCTAACCCGCACATTTTTGGACTGTGGGAGGAAACCGGAGCACCCGGAGGAAACCCACGCAGACACGAGGAGAATGTGCAAACTCCACACAGGCAGTGACCCGAGTCGGGAATCGAACCCAGGACCCTGGAGCTGTGAAGCAGCAGTGCTAACCACTGTGCTACCGTGCCGCCCCTTGTTTGAAAGCTTGTTAGTTAGTGTCACATTAACACTGCAATAAAGTTCATTCAGAACAGCAGCAGAATTGGGCCATTCGGCCCGTCGAGTCTGCTCTGCTAATCCATCATGGCTGATACGCTCCTCATTCCCATTTTCCTGCCTTCTCCCCATAACCCATCAACCCCCATTACCAATTAAAAATCTAACTCCTCCTTAAATTCACCCACTGCCCCAGCATCCACTGCACTTTGGGGTAGCGAATTCCACACATTCACAACCCATTGGGAGAAGTAGTTTCTCCTCAACTCTGTTTTAAATTTGCTGCCCCTTATCCTGTGACCTCACGTCCGAGAATGCCCCTCAAGAGTAAGCATCCACTCCATGTCTACTTTATCCATAACTTTTAATCATCTTGTACACCTCAATTTCAACTCCCCTCGTTCCTCTAAATTCCAGAGAGTATCGTCCTAAACTGTTCAATCTCTCTTCATGATGTGGAGGTGCCGGTGTTGGACTGGGGTGGGCACAGTAACGAGTGTGGCACGGTAGCACAGTGGTTAGCGCAGCTCCAGGGACCTGGGTTCCATTCCCAGCCTTGGGTCGCTGTCTGTGCGGAGTTTGCACATTCTCCTCGTGTCTGCGTGGGTTTCCTCCGGGCGCTCCGGTTTCCTCCCACGGTCCAAAGATGTGTGGGTTAGGTTGACTGGCCGTGCTAAAATTGCCACTTCGTGTGCTGAGATGTGTAGGTTAGAGGGATTAGTGGGTGAAATATGTAGGGAGATGAGGTAGGGCCTGGGTGGGATTGTGGTCAGTGCGGACTCAATGGGCTGAATGGCCTCTTTCTGTGCTGCAGGGTTCTATGATTTTTTTTTCTATGAAGTTTCACAACACCAGGTTCAAGTCCACCAGGTTTATTTGCTAGTCACCTGACGAAGGAGCAGTGCTCTGAACATAGAACAGTACAGCACAGGCCCTTCGGCCCTCGATGTTGTGCCGAGCTATGTCCAATCAAGATCAAGCTATCCCACTCCCTATCATTCTGGTTTTCTCCCTTGTGTCACCAATTCAATCTCTCTTCATACAACGAGCCCCTCAATCAAAAGGATCGGCAACAAAACCTCCTCCACGATCATCCTCAACACCGGTGCCCCTCAAGGCTGTGTCCTCAGCCCCCTACTATACCCCTTATTACACCTATGACTGTGCGGCTAAATCCCCCCTCCAATTGAACTTTCAAGTTTGCTGATGACATCACTATCATGGGTCAGATCTCACTCAACGACGAGACAGAGTCGAGGAATGAGGTAGAGAATGTGGTGAACTGGTGCGGCGACAATAATCTCTCCCTCAATGGTCAACAAAACAAAGGAGATTGTCATCGACTTCAGGAAGTGTCAAGGAGAACATGCCCCAGTCTACACCAACAGGAACAACGTAGACAAGGTCAAGAGCTTCATGTTTTTAGGTGTCCAGCTCACCAACAACCTGTCCTGGTCTCCCCCCCTCACCCCCCCACCCCCCCTCCCCACACCCCCCGCCATGCCAAACGATGTTTCGAAAGCCCACTAACGTCTTTACCTTCTCAGAAGACTAAGGAAATTTGGCATGTCCGCTACGACTCTCACCAACTCTTACAGATGCCCCATAGAAAGCATCCTTTCTGGTTGTATCACAGCTTGGTATGGGCTCCTGCTCTGCCCAAGATCACAAGGAACTACAAAAGATCGTAAATGTAGCCCAAAAAATCACGCAAACCATTCACTGACTCTGTCTACACTTCCCACTGCCTCGGCAAAGCGGCCAGTATAATCCAGCACCCCACGCACCCCGGACATTCTCTCTTCCACCTTCTTCCTTCAGGAAAAAGTCTAAGGTCACAAACCAACCAAATCAAGAACAGCTTCCTCCCTGCTGCTGTCAGACTTTTAAATGGACCGACCTCGCATTAAGTTGATCTTTCTCTCCACCCGAGCTAACACGACATTCTGCACTCTCTTGTTTCACAGAAACATAGAACAGTACAGTACAGCACAGGCCCTTCGGCCCTCGATGTTGTGCCGAGCTATGTCCAATCCCCAAGATCAAGCTATCCCACTCCCTATCATTCCGGTGTGCTCCGTGTGCCTATCCAATAACCGCTTGAAAGTTCCTCAAGTGTCTGACTCCACTATCACAGCAGGCAGTCCATTCCACACCCTCACCTACCTCGGACATCCCTCCTATATCTCCCACCTTGAATCTTATCGTCATGCGCCCGAGTAACAGCTTATGCCCCTTCTCTATGAATGGTGAGGAGAGGCTGAATAAACTAGGCTTGTACTCGTTAGAGTTTAGAAGAATGAGGGGAGATCTCATTGAGACGTATAAGATGATGAATGGGATGGATAGGATAGAGGTGGAGAGACTGTTCCCGCTCATAAAAGACAGTAGGACTAGGGGGCACAGCCTCAAGATAAAGGGGGGGCGGTTTAGAACAGAGTTGAGGAGGAACTTCTTCACTCAAAGGGTGGTGAATCTCTGGAATTCTCTGCCCGTTGAAGTGGTGGAGGCTGCCTCGCTAAATATTTTTAAGAAACGGGTTGATGGGTTTTTGATAAGAGAAGGGATTAAGGGTTATGGGGAGAGGGCGGGAAGGTGGAACTGAGCCACGACAGATCAGCCATGATCTTATTGAATGGCGGGGCAGGCTCGAAGGGCCAGATGGCCTCCTCCTGCTCCTATTTCTTATGTTCTTATGTATGCTTTGTCTGTAAAGTGTGCAAGAAACAATACTTTTCACTATATGTTAATAATAAATCAAATCAAATCGAAATCTCTGGAATCAATCGACTGAACATCCACTGAGCTGCCTCCAATGTCACTACATCTTTCCTCACATAAGGATTCCAATGAAGCTACTGTGAAAATGCCCTAGCTGCCACACTCCGGCCCCTGTTTGGGCACACAGAGGGAGAATTCAGCATGGCCAGTATGTCTTTCAGACTGTGGGAGGAAACCGGAGCACCCGCAGGAAACCCACGCAGACACGGGGAGAACGTTCGGGCTCCGCACAGACAATGAGCCGAGCCGGGAATCGAACCCGGGGTCTCCTGGCGCTGCGAGGCAGCAGCGCTAACCCACTGTGCCACCTTGCCACTCAACTGCCCTCCAAGGGCAAGCAGGGATGGGTAATAAATGGCGGGCAGCCAGCGATGCCCGCGTCCCACGAATGCCCCCAAGGGACAGTCAGCGATCTTAGAAAGGGGAAAGAAAGAAAGAAAGAAAGAAAAAAAGTTCATCGACTTGTTTGAGCTTCAAGAACGAGAGGGAATATCCTGGAGGCGGGGGGGGGGGGGGAGTGGAGAACGAACGGAGTGGAGAGATTCTGTAAATCATAGAAGCCTACAGTGCAGAAAGAGGCCCTTCGGCCCATCGAGTCTGTACAGAACACAGGCCCTACTCCCCCCACATTATACCCACTAATCCCTGGAACCTCCACTACCCTGGACACGAAGGGGCAATTTCTTAGCATGGCCAATCCACCTAGGATATGCACAGGCAGTGACCCGAGCCGGGGATCGAACCCAGGACCCTGGAGCTGTGAGGCAGCAGTGCTAACCCACTGTGCTACCGTGCCGCTGCCCCCTGCAGAACATTGTCTGTTCGGGGTCTGCGCTGACCAGTGGCTGTTAGCGTCACTGCTCCCCACCGCTGGTCACCTAACCCGGTGGGTCGGTGAATTGAACGGGGGGGGGGGTTACCGCGTACCCTGTAAGGGGGAGATGGGTGCTGGGCACCGTGGAGCTCCGGGACAGCTGTTAGTCACAGCTGTTTGCCAATCGCTGGGGCGGCAGTCACGGCTGAGGGTGCGCGCAAAGGGCAAGAACTCAAAGTCGACGCCCGTCTCAAAATAGCTGAACAACCGAGCCAGTTAGATCAATATGTTAACACCAGAACTGGGGGCGGCACGGTTAGCACCGCTGCTTCACAATTCCAGGGACCCAAGTTCGATTCCCGGCTGGGGTTCACTGTCTGGATGGAGTCTGCACATTCTCCCCGTGTCTGCGTGGGTTTCCTCCGGGTGCTCCAGTTTCCTCCCACAGTCCAAAGATAGGTGGATTGGCCGTGCTAAGTTGCCCCTTAGTGTCCTGAGATGCATCGGTTAGCGGGATTAATGGGTAAAATATGTAGGGATATGGGGGTAGGGCCTGGGGGGGGGGGGGGGGATTGTGGTTGGTGCAGACTCGGTGGGCCGAATGGCCTCTTTCTATACTGTAGGGAGTCTACGATCCCTTCCTCTCCTGAAAACCAGCCATTGCACAGTGGGTTAGCCTCACAGCACCAGGGAACATGGGTTCCCTTCCCACCTTGGGTCACGTGGAGTTTGCACATTCTCCCCGTGTCTGCATGGGTTTCCTCTGGGTGCTCCGGTTTCAAAGAACAAAGAAAACGACAGCACGGGAACAGGCCCTTCGGCCCTCCAAGCCTACACTGACCATGCTGCCCCGACTGAACTAAAACCCTCTACCCTTCCGGGGACCATATCCCTCTATTCCCATCCTATTCATGGATTTGTCCAGATGCCCCTGAGAAGCCACTACCGTATCTACCTCCCTCCGAATCCCAGGTACCCGCCACCTCCTACGTAAAGGAACCCGCCTCGTACATCTCCTTTAAGCCTATGCCCCCTCGCACGTTAGACCTATGCCCCCCCCCCCCAGTAATTGACTCTTCCACCCCGTGCAGGTTAGCTGGATTGGCCATGCTAAATTGACTCTAGAGTCAGAGGGACGAGCTCGGGTAATATTGCTTGGGGTTATAGGGTGAGGGCCTGGGTGGGATTGTGGTGGGTACAGACTTGATGGGCCGAATGGCCTCCTTGTGCACTGCAAGGACTCTATGATATGGGGGGGGGGGGAAGGTGGGGTGGATCAGGATATTGAATCTGATGACCAGCCATGATCAAAATGAATGGCGGAGCGGGCTCGAAGGGCCGAATGGCCTCCTCCCTGCTTCTGGTTTCTGTGTAACACTACATTCTGCACCCTCTCCTTCCCTGTGTGCTCTGTGAACGGTATGCTTCTGTCTGTGCAGTGTGCAAGAAAAAAATACTTTTCACTGTATCCCGTGACAATAACAAATCACATTTGTAACGGGTGCTCTGTAATCGTTCATCCCTGGGCGGCACAGTGGCACAGCAGTTAGCACTGCTGCCTCGCAGTGCCAGGGACCCGGGTTCGAGTCCGCGTCCCACCAGAAGGAACAATGTGCTTCAATCAGTGTGTGTTAATTCTCTTCATTGCACTCCATCTCTCTGCAGCAAACTAACTCAATTTCCTGTCACATTGAAAACATCACCATGCGCTTTGGGAAGGAGGAAAGTTGATACGTCGGCTGAAATGGAGAGAATTATGGAGAAGGGGGTCACAAATGCCAAGAGGGAGGAACCAACTTAGTTCTCCTCAATCAGCTCTTGAGCTAATCATGACTGCAAGGATTGCGAAACGTGACGCAATATCACTGCAGAAAAATGGCAAGGCAGTTTATCGTTCGACAGGAGGTTAAATCGGACAATCGCAATCTCGTTCTGTCACCGTCATGTTGTGCACTTCTTCGCTCTGTGCCAGAACCAGCTGCCCAGTTGAGTTTAGCTTCAGGCTCCACCATCTTGCTGTTGGGCGTAGCTCACTGCTCGCGTCTCACACTTGAACCAGGAGCTCCTGCGCTCGAGACACATTCTAGAAACCTGAGCTGGCTGATCGTCCTGGGAGATGGTGGCACTGGGCAGCACGGTGGCACGGTGGGTTAGCACTGCTGCCTCACCCGCCAGGGACCCGGGTTTGATTCCTGGCTCGGGTCACCGTCTGGGGGGAAGTCAGCACATTCTCCCCGTGTCTGTGCGGGTTTCCTCCGGGTGGCTCCAGTTTCCTCCCCACTGTCTGCAAGATGTGCGGGTTCGGTGCTAAAATTCTCCCCTCAGTGTAACCTGAACAAGTGTGGCGACGAGGGGATTTTCACAGTAACTTCATTGCAGTGTTAATGTCAGCCCATCAGTAAACTTAACTTTATCACTGGATTAGTAATCCACCATCATGCTCTGGGGACCCAGGTTCGAATCCCAAAATGGCAGATGATGAAATATGAATTCAATAAAAAAATACTTGGAATTAAAAGTCGAATGATGACCATGAAGTCATTGCCAAAGAAAGCCTATCTGGTTTTGGGAAGGAAATCTGCCACCGTGCCTCCCAAAAATCAGCTTCATACAAGGTGGGTCCACCCAAAAGTCTGACAGAAGCTGTCCTTGAGTCGGTCGGTACGTGACCTCAGACTTTTGTACCTTTTTCCTGACGGAAGAAGGTGGAAGAGAGAATGTCCGGGGTGCGTGGGGTCCTTAATATTGTGCTAGTTGCTTTGCCGAGGCAGCAGGAAGTGTGGACAGAGTGAACGGAGGGGAGGCTGGTTTGAGTGATGGACTGGGCTACATTCACAACCCTTTGTAGTTCCTTGTGGTCTTGGGCAGAGCAGGAGCCCAGACCAAGCTGTGATACAACCAGAAGGAATGCTTTCGACGGGGCATCTGTAAAGGTTGGTGAGAGGCGTTGCGGACATGCCAAATTTCCTTTGCCTCCAGTGCCCCATTGGAAAGCCTGCATTGGGTGAGATCGAGTGTCTCTCCCTGTCTGATTTCCCTCCCGACTCCCAAAGATTGGCAAACTGGTTAGGATACTGCTGACGCCCTTAACCTCACAGAATCCCCATAGTGCAGGAGGAGGAAATTTGGCCCATTGAGTCTCCACTGACTACAATCCCACCCAGGCCCTATCCTTGTCACACCATGTCATGCCCCTGCACTAAAGGCCAAATCCACCCAGACCTGTAGTCCCAAGTACTAATCCCCCAAACTAATCTTGGGGCACTAAGGGACAATTTAGTGTGGCCAATCCACCTAACCTACACATCTTTAGACACTAAGGGGCAATTTAGCATGGCCAATCCACCTAACCTACACATCTTTGGACACTAAGGGACAATTTAGCATGACCAATCCACCTAACCTGCACATCTTTGGACACTAAGGGACAATTTAGCATGGCCAATCCACCTAACCTACACATCTTTGGACACTAAGGGACAATTTATCATGGCCAATCCACCTAACCTACACATCTTTGACACTAAGGGACAATTTAGCATGGCCAATCCACCTAACCTGCACATCTTTGGACACTAAGGGACAATTTAGCATGGCCAATCCACCTAACCTACACATCTTTGGACATTAAGGGACAATTTAGCATGGCCAATCCACCTAACCTGCACATCTTTGGACACTAAGGGACAATTTAGCATGGCCAATCCACCTAACCTACACATCTTTGGACACTAAGGGACAATTTAGCATGGCCAATCCACCTAACCTACACATCTTTGGACACTAAGGGACAATTTAGCATGGCCAATCCACCTAACCTGCACATCTTTGGACACTAAGGGACAATTTAGCATGGCCAATCCACCTAACCTACACATCTTTGGACACTAAGGGACAATTTAGCATGGCCAATCCACCTAACCTACACATCTTTGGACACTAAGGGACAATTTAGCATGGCCAATCCACCTAACCTGCACATCTTTGGACACTAAGGGACAATTTAGCATGGCCAATCCACCTAACCTACACATCTTTGGACACTCGGGGACAATTTAGCATGACCAATCCACCTAACCTACACATCTTTGGACACTAAGGGACAATTTAGCATGGCCAATCCACCTAACCTACACATCTTTGGACACTAAGGGACAATTTAGCATGGCCAATCCACCTAACCTGCACATCTTTGGACACTAAGGGACAATTTAGCATGGCCAATCCACCTAACCTACACATCTTTGGACACTAAGGGACAATTTAGCATGGCCAATCCACCTAACCTACACATCTTTGGACACTAAGGGACAATTTAGCATGGCCAATCCACCTAACCTGCACATCTTTGGACACTAAGGGACAATTTAGCATGGCCAATCCACCTAACCTACACATCTTTGGACATTAAGGGACAATTTAGCATAGCCAATCCACCTAACCTACACATCTTTGACACTAAGGGACAATTTACCATGGCCAATCCACCTAACCTGCACATCTTTGGACACTAAGGGACAATTTAGCATGGCCAATCCACCTAACCTACACATCTTTGGACACTAAGGGGCAATTTAGCATGGCCAATCCACCTAACCTGCACATCTTTGGACACTAAGGGACAATTTACCATGGCCAATCCACCTAACCTGCACATCTTTGGACACTAAGGGACAATTTAGCATGGCCAATCCACCTAACCTGCACATCTTTGGACACTAAGGGACAATTTACCATGGCCAATCCACCTAACCTGCACATCTTTGGACACTAAGGGACAATTTAGCATGGCCAATCTACATTTTTGGAGTGTGGGAGGAAACCGGAGCAGCCAGGGGAAACCCACGCAGACGCGGGGGAGAACGTGCAGACTCCACACAGACAGTGACCCCCAAGCCGGGAATCAAACCCGGGTCCCTGAGGCAGCGGTGCTAACCACAATGTAATTCACCGTTAATGTGGACCACTTTGGACTCGCTCCCGCAACAACTATCTGTAAGCTTGCCAAGTCTGTGAGCCGACTAATAGGTCAGTGAGAGATTGCAGCAGGATTTAAATCGATTGGGCAAACAAAGGCGGGATTACATCTAATACTGGCCTGATGTACAATCTGTCAAATGGGGTGTAAAGTGCCTCGCCCTGGTGTCCAGGGAACAGAAACACTGCCTGGAGATAAGCTGGCAGGTTTGGCAAAGTTCCCTTGCTGTGTCAAGTGTTACCACTGAGCTATCTCAGGCAGTGAAGGCAATCAGAGGACAGTGACCCGGGGTTAAAATACAGGAACTAAATTTAGAGAGCGAGGTTACTCACAAGTGGACTTAGGTCGCAGGCTCACACAGAACCGGTTTGGAGTGACTTTAGTGAGCAGTTAATGATTGGCAATAACCAGGGACATCTCATGTACGCTTTACAATAGCGTCTCACCCACTCTGTGAAACCCCCCCCCCGGAATCTATCCACTCGAAAACAGCTACTTGTCTGGAGTCATGGGGACAGATCTCCGGCAATGTGGAAAGGCGGGCTAATTTGGAACATGATAAGGAGTCGAAAAGCCTTTTCCAGTGTCCCTGAGATCGCATCAGGCGTCAAAGGCAAGAAAGGTCTCCCTTTCCCAGTCAGTTGTAGAAACTCTGCAGTGCAGAAAGAGGCCATTTGGCCTATTGAGTATGCACTGACAACAAAACCCTACACATTTACCCCGCTAACCTTCACATCCTGGGGCACGAAGGTGCAATTTTAGCATGGTCAATCAACCTAACCCGCACATGGAAACGGACAGAATCCCTGCAGTGCAGGAGGAGGCCATTCAGCCCATCGGGTCTGTACTGACCACAATCCCACCCGGCCCGATTCTCCACAACATCGTGCATTTCCCCCTAGCTCGTCCCCCTGACGCTGAAGAGCAATTTGGCTTGGCCGATCCAGCTAAACCGCACATCTTTGGGACTGTGGGAGGAAACCGGAGCACCCGGAGGAAACCCACGCAGACACGGGGAGAACGTGCAGACTCCACCCAGGACAGTGACCCAGAATTGAACCCGGGTCCCTGACGCTGTGAGGCAGCAGTGCGAACCCACTGATCCACGGATGGGAGAGGTTTCGAGGGTTAAACGCAGACAAATGGGACGAGTTCAGTTTCGGAAACTTGGCCGACATGGACAAGATGAGCTGAAGGGCCACGTATCTCTCTGTGACAATAATAAATCAATTCAATTCAAACATTTCTCCCTCCACTCATTTGGGAGTTTTGGAATGGAATTGACCCTTCAGCTGTGACAGCAGGGGTTTAATCTTTTTTCCAAAAAACCTTTCACTGGCTCTCTTCGGCAGGAATCAAAGAAGGATGAAGTGCATCTTTGAACAAACACAAAGTGAGGATTTAAACCCGATGTTCAGTTGTGAGGCCATGGCAGTCATTGGCACCTCAGAGTTCACCTTGGAATCTCATCCCGTGAACCCCACCCCCCCCCCACCCTCCTCAGTGGGGGCTGCGACCCATAATGTGGGAAGCTCCCCCAAAATCGGAATTCACTTGATAGACGGAAGCCAAAAGTCAGCCTGTGTCTCCAGGGGACAAGGTGGTTAGCACTGCTGCTTCACAGTGCCAGCTGCTTCCCAGCTCGGGTCACTGTCTGTGTGGATTCTGCATGTTCTCCCCATGTCTGCGTGGGTTTCCTCCCACAGACCGAAAGATGTCTGGTTAGGTGCTAAATTCTCCCTCAGTGTACCTGAACAGGTACCGGATTTGATTTGATTTGATTTGATTTATTATTGTCACATGTACTGGGATACAGTGAAAAGTATTGTTTGATTTATTATTGTCACGTGTACTGGGATACAGTGAAAAGTATTGTTTGATTTATTGTCACGTGTACTGGGATACAGTGAAAAGTATTGTTTGATTTATTATTGTCACGTGTACTGGGATACAGTGAAAAATATTGTTTGATTTATTATTGTCACGTGTATTGGGATACAGTGAAAAGTATTGTTTGATTTATTATTGTCCCGTGTACTGGGATACAGTGAAAAGTATTGTTTGATTTATTATTGTCACGTGTGTTCGGATACAGTGAAAAGTATTGTTTGATTTATTATTGTCACGTGTACTGGGATACAGTGAAAAGTATTGTTTGATTTATTATTGTCACGTGTACTGGGATACAGTGAAAAGTATTGTTTGATTTATTATTGTCACGTGTACTGGGATACAGTGAAAAGTATTGTTTGATTTATTATTGTCACGTACTGGGATACAGTGAAAAGTATTGTTTCTTGCACTATAAAGACAAAACAGGGGCACGTTCCCCTTTACACTTCCTGAAGTCAATGACAATCTCCTTTGTTTTGAGGGGGAGATAGAGGAGTGTGGCGACAAGGGGACTTTCACAGTGACTTCACTGCGGTGTTAATGTAAGCCTGCTTGTGACACTCACAAATAAACTTCAACGTTTACTTGCTCTCGAGGTGACACTGGCCAACAAGAACGAACTCATTCCCAAATTGCTGATCGGGTGAGAGCTCTGCCCAGATCAGTCACCCCCTCATCGAGCCACCCAGGGAGTTTTAAGAGAAACAGGAGATTAGGAATTGACCAAACAGAATCATTAACGTAGCATTTCCTGACACAAGGAGATGAAAGGACAGCAGAAACTATATTGATTTGAACTTCAGGCTGAGATTGGACTGGAGGCCGAGAGGGCTGGGATTGGGTGGGAGGTGGTCATCAGATCTATTTTGTTTAAAATTTACAGAAAAAGTCAATTCTTGGCATGTGGCCCCGAGCACAGAGCAATTTGTAATTTCTATCCTGCCTGCGCTCGAGAGAAAATCATTCATCTGCCAACTCAGAGACAGACCCGGACTTTACTCATTGCAACAGAATCAGCAGAACAAACATCCACAAATACAGCGCAACCTGCCCACAATTTCCTTCACCCCAAGTTACCTTCCAATATCATAGAATCCCGGCAGTGCAAAAAGGAGGCCATTCAGCCCATCAGGCCTCTGCCGACCCTCTGACAGAGCATCTTCCCCAGACACTATTCCCACAACACCAAGTATTTACCCCACTATTCCCCGAACCTGAATATCTTGGGACACTCGGGGACAATTTAGCATGGCCAATCCACCGAACCTACACATCTTTGGACACTAAGGGGCAATTTAGCATGGCCAATCCACCGAACCTACACATCTTTGGACACTAAGGGACAATTTAGCATGGTCAATCCACCTAACCTACACATCTTTGGACATTAAGGGACAATTTAGCATGGCCAATCCACCTAACCTACACATCTTTGGATGCTAAGGGACAATTTAGCATGGCCAATCCACCTAACCTGCACATCTTTGGACACTAAGGGACAATTTAGTATGGCCAATACACCTAACCTGCACATCTTTGGATGCTAAGGGACAATTTAGCATGGCCAATCCACCTAACCAACACATCTTTGGACACTAAGGGACAATTTAGCATGGCCAATCCACCTAACCTACACATCTTTGGACACTAAGGGACAATTTAGCATGGCCAATCCACCTAACCTACACATCTTTGGACACTAAGGGACAATTTAGCATGGCCAATCCACCTAACCTACACATCTTTGGACACTAAGGGGCAATTGTGCCAACCACCCATCCACTGACTACAGTTCCCACTGCCTCAGCAAAGCAGCCAACATAACCACGGACCCCACGCACCTCGGACATTCTCTCTTCCACTCTTGACAAGTACATGAATGAGATGGGAAGAGAGGGACCTGGTCCCCGGAAGCACAGGGGGGTTTTAGTTCAGTCGGGGCAGCATGGTCAGTGTTGGCTTGGAGGGCCGAAGGGCCTGTTCCTGTGCTGGAATTTTCTTTGTTCTTCGTGAAAAAGATACAAATGTCTGAGGTCATGTACCAATTAACCGAAGAACAGCTTCTTCCCTGCTGCTGGCAGACTTTTGAATGGACCTACCTTGCATTAAGTTGATCTTTCTCTATACCCAGCTATGTCTGTAACACTACATTCTGCACTTTCTCGTTTTCTTGTCTATGAATGGTATGCTTTGTCTGTACAGTGCGCAAGAAACAATACTTTTCGCGATATGTTAATATGTGTTTCAAGAATGAATCAAATCAAATCTAGGCTTACATTAACACTGCAATGAAATTCCCCCTAGTCGCCACAATCCGGTGCCTGTTCGGGTTACACTGAGGGAGAATTTAGCACCTAACCAGCACATCTTTCGGACTGTGGGAGGAAACCCACGTAGATACGGGGAGAACATGCAGACTCCAGACAGACAGTGACCCAAGTCGGGAATCGAACCTGGGTCCCTGGCGCCGTGTCGCAGCAGTGCTAACCCACTGTGCCACACAAAGCCATACGACCACACACACAAACTTGTGAAGGAGATGGTCTTCGATAATGACTTGGCATTTTTAAAACAACATTTGCTATTTGTGTGACTGTTTAAGAAGTCTCACAACACCAGGTTAAAGTCCAACAGCTTTACTTGGAGCTTTCGGAGCACTGCGCCTTCCTCAGGTGAGTGCATCAGGCACTGTTAATGTAAGCCTACTTCAGAAATGAATGAGTAAAATAAATAAACAGATGTGGTTGCTGTGGAACACACTGGTGTCCACTCGCACCCACATACTACAGCTGCAACACATCACCTGATGAAGGAGTAGCACTCCAAAAGCTCGTGATACCAAATAAACCTGTTGGACATTAACCTGGTCAGAGAATCCCTACAGCAAAGAAAGAGGTCATTTGGCCCATCGAGTCTGCACCAGCCACAGTCCCACCCAGGCCCCATCCCCATGTCCCTACACATTTCCCACTAATCCCTCTAACCTAAGCATCTCAAGACACTAAGGGCAATTTTAGAAGAATGAGGGGAGATCTCATTGAGACGTATAAGATGATGAATGGGATGGATAGGATAGAGGTGGAGAGACTCTTCCCGCTCAAAAAAGACAGTAGGACTAGGGGGCACAGCCTCAAGATAAAGGGGGGGGCGGTTTAGAACAGAGTTGAGGAGGAACTTCTTCACTCAAAGGGTGGTGAATCTCTGGAATTCTCTGCCCGTTGAAGTGGTGGAGGCTGCCTCGCTAAATATTTTTAAGAAACGGGTTGATGGGTTTTTGATAAGAGAAGGGATTAAGGGTTATGGGGAGAGGGCGGGAAGGTGGAGCTGAGTCACGACAGATCAGCCATGATCTTATTGAATGGCGGGGCAGGCTCGAAGGGCCAGATGGCCTAATCCTGCTCCTATTTCTTATGTTCTTATGTTCTTATTTTAGCACAGACCAATCAACCTAACCCGCACATCTTTGGACTGTGGGAGGAAACCAGAGCACCTGGAGGAAACCAATGCAGACACGAGGAGAATGTGCAAACTCCACACAGACAGTGACCCGAGCCGGAAATCGAACCCAGGACCTGTGAAAGCAGCAGTGCTAACCACTGTGCTACTGTGCCGCCCGGTGTTGTCAAGCTTCTTATTGTGCCCATCCCAGTGCAATGCCGGCATCTCCACATCATGGGTGGCTCTCTGCCTCTTTCGCATGCACTCTTCCCCCAAGTACCCACTGTGACAAAACTGTTTGACCAGGGGTTCCTGTTCACCAACGGTAAAGAGTAGATGGCTCTTGCCAGCACCATCAACCCCCTCCTGTCCCACTGTGGAGATGGACCCCCATGGGAGTTCCAGCAAAGAGAAAGGAACAAAAGGAATGGGACGGGGCATTGTCGAACTGGATTACTCTCTTGGCCGACTCTCTGCCCTGTAGCCTCTCCCCTTTGGGACATTCACCCTGATGTCTCAACACCGGCAAAGAGTCAGAACCAACAATAACCGGATCTGCTCCTCCCACTCCAGGCCCGAGGTGTCCTTACCCCTGACTCTGGGCAGGTAACACAGCCTGCAGAGAACAATATCAATCTCTCGAATGTTGCCACTCCCGTATTGTTTTGGACACAATGGCTCCCTGCACCATGGTGCAATGGTTAGTTTGCTCTCCCTCCCTACAATCCCCTGCCCAGTCACAAGACAGAAACTTCAAAGATAGGAACAGGAGGAGGCCATTCAGCCCTTCGAGCCTGCTCCACCATTCATCACCATAGAACATAGAACATTACAGCGCAGAACAGGCCCTTCGGCCCACGATGTTGCGCCGACCAGTTACAAAACAATGACCCACTAGCCTAAACCAATCCCTTTTTGTCCATAAACCTATCCATGGATCTCTTAAACGCCCCCAAACTAGGTGCATTTACAACTGCAGCTGGCAGGGCATTCCAGTCCCTCACCACCCTCTGGGTAAAGAACCTACCCCTGACATCTATCCTATAACTACCCCCCCTTAATTTAAAATCGTGCCCCCTCGTGCTAGCTTTCTCCATCCTAGGAAAAAGACTATCACTATCTACCCTGTCTAAACCTCTAATCATCTTATATGTTTCAATGAGATCCCCTCTTAGCCGCCTTCTTTCCAGCGAAAACAACCCCAAATCTCTCAGTCTCTCCTCATAGGATCTCCCCTCCATACCAGGCAACATCCTGGTAAACCTCCTCTGCACCCTCTCCAAAGCCTCCACATCCTTCCTGTAATGTGGGGACCAGAACCATCATGGCTGAACATCCAACTCAATAGCCTAACGCTGCTTTCTCCCCATAACCTTTGATCCCATTCACCCCAAGTGCGATATCCAGCCCCCTCTTCAATACATTCAATATTTTGGCATCAACTACTTCCCGTGGGAATGAATTCCACAGACTCACTGGGTGAAGAAATCTCTCCTCATCTCGTCCTAAATGGTCTACCCCGAATCCTCAGAATGTGACCCCTGGTTCTGGGCTCCCCCCCCACATCGGGAACATCCTCCCTGCATCTACCCTGTCCATTCCTGTTAGAATTTTATAAATCTCGATGAGATCCCCCCCTTATTTGTCTGAACTCCAGCAGAAACAATCCTAACCTGGTCAACCTCTCCCCGTGCATCAGTCCCACCATCCCCGCAATCAGCCTGGTAAACCTTCGCTGCACTCCCTCGAGAGACAAGAACATCCTTCCTCAGAAAAGGAGACCAAAACTGCACTCAATACTCTCGGTATGGCCTCACCAAGGCCCGATACAATTGCACTTGGACGATAATACACTCAGACAATTAAATATATGAATTATGAAACACTTTTGATTTGATGTATTATTGTCACACACATTAGTATACAGTGAAAAGTATTGTTTCTTACACACGACACAAAGCATACCATTCATAGAGAAGGAAAGGAGATATTGTAGAACGTGGTCATAGCTCGGGTGTAGAGAAAGACCAACTTAATGCAAGGTAAATCCATTCAAAAGTCTGACAGCAGCAGGGAAGAAAGCTGTTTCTGAATCGGTTGGTCCGTGACCTCAGACTTTTATATCTTTTTCCCAATGGAAGAAGGTGGAAGAGAGAATGTCCGGGATGCGTGGGGTCCTTAATTATTCTGGCTGCTTTCCCGAGGCAGCGGGAAGTGTAGATAGAGTCAGTGGATGGGAGGCTGGTTTGTCTGATGGATTGGGCTACGTTCATGGCCTTTTGTAGTTCCTTGCGGTCTTGGACAGAGCAGGAGCCCAGACCAAGCTGTGATACAACCAGAAAGAATGCTTAAACCAGAAGAGAAAATGCTGGAAAATCTCAGCAGGTCTGGCAGCATCTGTAAGGAGGGGAAGGAGCTGACATTTCAAGTCCAGACGACCCTTTCCCATAGAATCCTACAGTAGAGAAAGAGGCCATTCGGCCCATCAAGTCTGCACCAACCACAATCCCACCCAGGCCCTATCCTACATATTTACCCACTAATCCCTCTAACCTATGCACCCCAAAGGGACAATTTTAGCATGGCCAACCCACCTAACTTGCACATCTTTGGACTATGGGAGCACCCGGAGGAAACCCACGCAAGACATGGGGCAGACAGTGACCCCGAGCCGGGATTCGAACCCAGGGTCGCTGGAGCTGTGAAGCAGCGGTGCTCACCACTGTGCCACCTCGCCGTCAAAGCTCAAAAGTGGATGCGAGTCTCACAGAAACTTCTAAAATTCTGACAGGTTAGATTCAGACAGAATGTTCCCGATGGTGGGTGGGGGAGTCCAGGACTAGTCTGAGGATAAGGGGTAAACCTTTCAGGTGAGGAGAAACTTCTTCACCTGGAAAGTGCAGAGTGTGGTGTGACAGAGCTTAAGAGAGTTAGAATTAAGTTTGAGAAGCACAGAACGAGAGTAAAAGATAGAACTAGCTGGTGAGCTGGGCACAGGCTTGTCAGAGGTTGTCTCTTTCCAAGGCCGTCACGCAGTTTGCATAGAAATTAGCCCTTGTTCCAAAGTACGTATCGACTGTAGCAGCAAGCAACTGCTCGAATAAAGTGGAATCATTGTACGGGAAGTGACCCCAGATCACCAGGAGATCAGGGATAAGAACATAAGAAATAGGAGCAGGAGTAGGCCATCTGGCCCTTCGAGCCTGCCCCGCCATTCAATAAGATCATGGCTGATCTGTCGTGGCTCAGTTCCACCTTCCCGCCCTCTCCCCATAACCCTTAATCCCTTCTCTTATCAAATACCCATCAATCTGCGTCTTAAAAATATTTAGCGAGGCAGCCTCCATCACTTCAACGGGCAGAGAATTCCAGAGATTCACCACCCTTTGAGTGAAGAAGTTCCTCCTCAACTCTGTTCTAAACCGCACCCCCTTTATCTTGAGGCTGTGCCCCCTAGTCCTACTGTCCTTTTTGAGCGGGAAGAGTCTCTCCACCTCTATCCTATCCATCCCATTCATCATCTTATACGTCTCAATGAGATCTCCCCCCATTCTTCTAAACTCCGAGTACAAGCCCAGTTTATTCAGCCTCTCTTCATAGCTCAACTCCCCTCAAACACAGCGAGCTGACATAAAAACGGGCCACAGAAATTGGCCTAAAAGCAAGGGATGCTGGGATTACCGAATGTACCATTCTGTCTGGAGACAGGCTTTTTGCAAGATCCAAGCACAGCAGGGATGCACCAGGACACATTAGCAAAAGGGCAGCTTCCTGACAAACACATCACACCAGGATACGATGGGGCAGACATCCTTCAGTAAAACAGAGACTGGGTGCTTATTCAAAGCTGAAAGCAGACGTCCACTATTCCAGCACACAAAGACCCATCAGCGAAACCCATTAACACTATAAGAGGTCTCACAACACCAGGTTATCTCTGACCCATTAACACTCCCAAAAACAATAGGTGTGAAACCCAGCTTGCAGGTGCAGCAGGTGGTCAGGAAGGCGAATGGGATGCTGGCCTTCATAGCGAAGGGGATTGAATATAAAAGTAGGGAGGTCTTGCTGCAGCTGTATAGGGCATTGGTGAGGCCGCAGCTGGAGTACTGTGTGCAGTTTTGGGCGCCGCACCTGCGCAAGGATGTTTTGGCCCTGGAGGGAGTGCAGAGGAGGTTTACTCGGCTGATACCGGAGTTGAGGGGATTGAGCTATGAGGAGAGGCTGAATAAACTAGGCTTGTACTCATTAGAGTTTAGAAGAATGAGGGGAGATCTCATTGAGACGTATAAGATGATGAATGGGATGGATAGGATAGAGGTGGAGAGACTCTTCCCGCTCAAAAAAGACAGTAGGACTAGGGGGCACAGCCTCAAGATAAAGGGGGGGCGGTTTAGAACAGAGTTGAGGAGGAACTTCTTCACTCAAAGGGTGGTGAATCTCTGGAATTCTCTGCCCATTGAAGTGGTGGAGGCTGCCTCGCTAAATATTTTTAAGAAACGGGTTGATGGGTTTTTGATAAGAGAAGGGATTAAGGGTTATGGGGAGAGGGCGGGAAGGTGGAGCTGAGTCACGACAGATCAGCCATGATCTTATTGAATGGCGGGGCAGGCTCGAAGGGCTAGATGGCCTACTCCTGCTCCTATTTCTTATGTTCTTATGAAACTCATCAGAACAAAGCACCCAATCGGTCAGATCCTCAGGACATGTCAGGAAGTAGACAGAAAAGGTTTACAAACACTGTGCTGGCAGCGTCTGACCTCCCATTCACCTCTCCATTTAAGAGGGTAACCTCGAAAGCTTGCTTGCTTGTGAGAATATTATCAAATAAATCGGTTGGACTAAAACCTGGTGTTGTCAGACTTTTTACTGTGCCTCCCCCCAATACAGAGGGGGAAACAGAGAGACAGAGAGAGAGAGAGAGAAAAATAGAGGAACAGAGATAGAGAGAGAGAGACAGAGAAAGATAGAGAGACAGAGAGAGTCAGAGAGGGAGAGATAGAGAGACAGAGTGAGACAGAGCAAGACAGAGAGAGAGAGAGACAAGAGATGGAGCGAAAGTTGAAAGCTTATTTATTAGTGTCACAAGCAGGCTTACATTAACACTACAATAAAGTTACTGTGAAAATCCCTAAGTCCAGTAGATCCCTGTGGCACTGTGAGGCAGCAGTGCTAACCACAAACAGAGACAGGGAGGGACAGAGAGGAGACAGCGAGGCGGCAGGGGGACAGAGAGGCCAGTGGGGGGGGAGCCAGAGAGGCATGGGAGGGGGACAGTGAGGGCGGCAAGGGGACAGAGAAGCCGGTGGGGGAGGGGGGGGGGTGGTGCAGACAGACAGGCGGGGGGGACAGAGAGAGAGATGGACAAACAGAGAGAGAGAGACAGATAGAGAGATAGGCTCAAGAGTTCAACAAACTGAACAACGAGAATCCAGGTAGTACGTGGATTTCTAACAATTGAATAGATAGAGAATTGTTCAAGTTGTAAACTTTAAATCTTTTATTGTTTGGAATGAAGTTGTTAGTTGGTTCCAGCCTGTTGGTTGATGTGTGCAGTTCTTTTGTCTGACATACGCAGAGGAGTTTGGGCAAAATCTATTGCATTCAGTGCTGGTTGAGTGAGTCTGCAAGGTCCGAGAGATACTCCAGACATCCCTGAACACCTTTACACTTCCTCACTCCCAAACAACATCCAGTTTAAAGTCACAGAGATTGTTGGATTTGCAGATCGCGATGAGGACCATCAGAGGATAGAGATTGGTTGGAGATTCGGGTGCAGAAATGGCAGATGGAGTTTAATCTGGCCAAATGTGAGGTATTGCATTTTGGAAAGTCAAATATAGATAGTAAATGGCTGACCCTTAATAGTATTGATAGGCAGAGGGATCTGGGCGTACAGTTAAACAGGTCACTGAAAGTAGCAATGCGGGTGGAGAAGGTAGTCAAGATGGCAGACGGCATGCTTGCCTTCATCGGCCGGGGCACTGAGTTTACATATTGGCAAGTCATGTTGCAGCTTTATCGAACCTTAGTCAGGCTGCACTTGGATTATAGTGTTCAATTCTGGTTGCCTCACTACCAGAAGGATGTGGAGGATTTGGAGAGGGTACAGTAAAGACTTACCTGGACGTTGCCTGGTACGGAGGACATTAGCTCTGAGGAGAGGTTGGAGGAACTCGGTTTGTTCTCACTGGAACGACGGAGGTTGAGGGGGCGACCTGATAGAAGCCTACAAGATTATGAGGGGCATGGACAGAGTGGATAGTCAGAAGCTTTTTCCCCCAGGGTGGAAGAGTCAATTACTCAGGGGCACAGGTTTAAGGTGCGAGGGGCAAGGTTTAAAGGAGATGTACGAGGCAAGATTTTTACAGAGGGTGGTGGGTGCCTGGAACTCGCTGCTGGGGGAGGGAGTGGAAGCAGATACAGTAGTGACTTTAAAGGGGCATTTTGACAAATGCATGAATAGGATGGGAATAGAGGGATCTGGCCCCCAGAAGGGTAGGGGGTTTTAGTTAAGTCGGGCAGTGGAGGGCCTGTTCTTGTGGGGCAATTTTCTTTGTTCTTTGTTCAAATGCAGCTTATTGTTACCACACAATATAAGGCAGATGAGCGTGTCTGGGAAACATATTTTCCTGGCCCAACAAAGATAGATAAACTGCCTTTAAGAAGGTTTGTGCACTCATTTGGCTTTAATACTTGTTAGATGTTAAACTGGCCACTCGGCTCTGAGACAGTACAGTGCCGTCTTGGTTCCTCTTTCTCTCTCTGTGTATCTGTCTCCATCTCTCCCATTCTGACTCTCCAAATTAGCATCTCTTCACCTCCACTAATCCCTCAGTCATCAGGGCAATTTGCACCTGAATCTGTCTGGACGTCTGCTAATCTCATTACTGGGAAAGGTCGCATCCCATTGTCCCCTTTGAACGCTGGCTATTGTTGTCAGGTTTTTACCTGTTGCTAGGCAGATCATATCCTCATCATTCATAGAACCCCTGCAGTGCAGGAGGCCGTTCGAGTCTGCACAGGCCACACTCCCACTCACATCCTATCCCCTCAACCCATGCATTTACCCCGCTAATCCCACTGACACTAAGGGTCAATTTAGCATGGCCAATCCATCTAACCCGCACATCTTAGGACTGTGGGAGAAAATCAGAGCACCTGGAGGAAACCCACACAGATATGGGGAGAACGCACAAACTCCACAGTCACCCAAGGCCAGAAGTGAACCCAGGTTTCTGGTGCTGAGGCGCAGCAGTGCTAACCACTCTGCCACCCATGTTAAATTCTTGTTGTTGCCGTCACGAGACAGATCCATGACAGATTGCACTATTCAAGAAACTCTTTTCGACTTCCATCAGGTCACCCCTCAACTTCCGTCATTCCAGTGAGGACAAAGCAAGTTTCTCCAACCTCTCCTCATAGCTAATGCCCCTCATACCAGGCAGCATCCTGGTCAATCTTTTCTGTACCCTCTCCAAAGCCTCCACACCCTTCTGGTAGTGAGGCGACCAGAATTAAACACTACATTGCAAGAGCCTGACATCAGTAGCAGGTAACATGTTTGACTCTTTTATAAAAGATGTAGTTCTAGCTTAGAGTCACAAATGTAGGATTGGAAAAGGTCCACATAGATTTTTAAAACATTTAATCGATGGGAAGCGGGGCGTCATTGGCTGGGCCAATATTCATTGCCCATTGAGAAGGTGGTGGTGAGCTGCCTTTTTGAATCACTGCACTGTTTGATGTCGGTACACCCACAATGCTGCTGGGGAGGGAATTCCAGGATTTTGACCCAGCGACTACGAAGGAATAGCAATATATTTCCAAGTCAGGGTGGTGAGTGAGTAGGAGGGGGACTTGCAGGTGGTGTTGTTCCCCGTGTATCTGCTGCCCTTGTCCTTCTAGATGGAATTGGTCGTGGGTTTGGAAGGTGCTGCCTAAGGATGAGTTGCTGCAGTAGATGGTACACACTGCTGCTACTGAGTGTCATAGAAACATAGAACATTACAGCACAAACAGGCCCTTCGGCCCTTGAGTTGCGCCGATCACATCAACCCCACCAATCTATAGACCTATCTATAACCCCCAATCCCATTAAACCCCATATACTCATCCAGAAGTCTTTTAAAAGACCCCAGCGAGTTCGCCTCCACCACCGATGACGGCAGCCGATTCCATTCACTCACCACCCTCTGAGTGAAAAACTTACCCCTAACATCACCTCTGTACTTCCCTCCCCGCACCTTAAATCTGTGTCCTCTCGTAGCGACCATTTCAACCCGGGGAAATAGCCTCTGAGAGTCCACCCTATCTATTCCTCTCAACATTTTATAAACCTCTATCAGGTCGCCTCTCAACCTTCGCCTCTCCAGGGAAAAGAGTCCCAGCTCCCTCAACCTATCTTCATAAGGCATGCCTCCCAGTCCAGGCAACATCCTTGTAAATCTCCTCTGCACCCTTTCAATAGCTTCTACGTCTTTCCTATAGTGAGGCGACCAGAACTGCGCACAGTACTCCAAATGAGGCCTGACAAGGGTCCTGTAAAGTTGCAGCATTACCTCCCGACTCCTAAACTCAATCCCTCGATTAATGAAGGCCAGTACACTATACGCCTTCTTGACCATCTCCTCCACCTGCGAGGCCGATTTAAGAGTCCTGTGGACCCGGACCCCGAGATCCTTCTGCTCTTCAACGCTACGAAGACTCCTGCCCTTGACAGTGTACTCGTTCATCCCGTTGGTTCTGCCGAAATGGACGACTACACATTTATCCGCATTGAAATCCATCTGCCACTTCTCCGCCCATTCCTGCATCCTATCTATGTCCTGCTGCAACTTTTGACATCCTTCCAGACCATCCACAACACCACTGACCTTCGTGTCATCAGCGAACTTGCTAACCCATCCCTCCACTTCCTCATCCAGGTCATTTATGAAAATGACAAACAGCAAGGGTCCCAGAACAGATCCCTGAGGCACCCCACTGGTGACTGACCTCCATTCCGATGTCGGTGGTGGAGGGAGTGAATGTTTGTGGATGGGGGGCCAATCAAGCGGGGCTGCTTTGTCCTGGATGGTGTCGAGCTTCTTGAGTGTTGTTGGAGCTGCGCCCATCCAGGCAAGTGGAGAGTATTCCATCACACTCCTGACTTTTATGAAAAGAAAATCATGTTTGACAAACCAGTTGGGAATTATTTTTAAGAGGATATCACTATCAGAACAGATTTTGGAGAACCCAGAGGATGTGGTGTGCGTAGATTTTCAGAAGGCTTTCAATAAGGCCCCCCACTACAGGTTAATAAATAGAATTAGAGCACAAGATTGGAGGACAATAAGCTGGTCTGGACCGACAGTTCGTTGTCAGACAGAACACAATGACATTACCAAAGATGTGCAGGTTAGATGGATTGGCAACACTCAATTGTCCCTTAGCATCCAAAAATGTGTAGGTTAGGTGGATTGGCCATACTAAATTGTCCCTTAGGGTTCAAAGATATGCAGGTTAGGTAGATTGGCCACAGTAAATTGCCCCTTAGTGTCCAAAGATGCGCGGGTTAAGGGCATTGGCCATGCTAAATTGTCCTTTAGGGTCCAAAGATGTGCAGGTTAGATGGATTGGCCATGCTAAATTGTCCCTTAGTGTCCAAAGAGGTGCAGGTTAGGTGGATTGGCCATGCTAAATTGTCCCTTAGTGTCCAAAGATGTGCAGGTTAGATGGATTGGCCATGCTAAATTGTCCCTTAGTGTCCAAAGATGTGCAGGTTAGATGGATTGGCCATGCTAAATTGCCCCTTCGCATCCAAAGATGTTCAGGTTAGATGGATTGGCCATGTGAATTTGTCCCTTAGGGTCCAAAGAGGTGCACGTTAGGTGGATTGGCCATGCTAAATTGCCCCTTAGTGTCCAAAGATATGCAGGTTAGGTGGATTGACCATGCTAAATTGCCCCTTCGTGTCCAAACATGGGCACCTTAGGTGCCTTGGCAGTGCCAAATTGCCCCTTAGTGTCCAAAGATGTGAGGGTTAGGGGGATTGGCCATGCTAAATTGTCCCTTCATGTCCTTAGTGTGTAGATAAGGGAGATTAACATGATAGGTGTGTGGGGTGACGGAGATTAAGCCTGGTGGGGTGCTCTATTTGAGAGTCGGTGCAGACACGATGGGCCAAGTGGCCTCTTTCTGCACCATAGGGATTCCACGATTCTACACTGGTCCAGTATCCGGAGGGGGGAAATCACTGGGTTATTCTTTGCAATCTGTGAGGACAGACTGAGTAGACTGGGGCTATATTCTTTCGAATTCAGAAGAATGAGGGGAGATCTTATAGAAACATATGAGATTACGAAGGGAGTAGATAAGAAGTCATTTCCACTGGCGGGTGAAACTAGAACTAGGGGGGGGGGCATAGCCTCAAAATAAGGGGGAGCAGATTTAGGACTGAGTTGAGGAGGAATTTCTTCACACAAAGGGTTGTGAATCTGTGGAACTCCCTGCCCAGTGAAGCAGTTGAGGCTCCCTCATTGAATGTTTTTAAGGCAAAGAGAGACACATTTTTGAACAGTAAAGGAATTAGGGGTTACGGTGAGCGGGTGGGTAAGTGGAGCTGAGTCCACAAAAAGATCAGCCATGATCTTATTGAATGGTGGAGGAGGCTCGAGGGGCCGAATGGTCCACTCCTGCTCCTAGTTTTTATGTGACGGATTTTGATTGATTGACAATAAAGGCTGGGATCCAAAAGTAACAAAAGAATTTTATTAGCTCTTGTACACTCAAAAACAGGGCTATTTTCCCAGGACAGAACATGGGCCCCAATTCCTGAGGGTCATGGAGGTAACAGACTCTGAAAGAAAACAGAAAATGTCACTCGCTTTTCCTCGCCAAAGAGAACCAAAACAACCGTCAACCCCCATCCCTCTGGATTCGAGTCCTCTTCTCCCGAACCTCCCCCAGCGCACCTTCCATTTCCTATCGATACAGGGAACATTACATCCACCACAAAACTCATCAAAGTGACCAAGGAAAAGAGAAACTGCAAATGTGATGAAAATTTACTGATCGCGGTGCAAGGGTTCCCACTTTCCCCTTTCACCACTTCCCACTTTCAACAGCCATTTGGTGAATGACAACAGGAATCGTTCTTTACTCGGTACTGATCTATTCGCAGAGTGAAACACTGTGGGTCTCTCGCTGCTAACTCTGCTACCCTCTGCCAAGGTGAAAAAGGGCATCTTTCTAACGTACTCAAATCATGACTGACCTTTCATAGAACGTGGCCATTCGGCCCACTGTGTCTGCACCAACTCTCTGACAGAACATCTTCCCGGTTCATCATCCTGCCCTATTCCCGTAACCCCACACACCTATCCCGCTAATTCCCCCAAAGCTAGACATCCTTGGACACTAAGGGACAATTTAGCATGGCCAATCCATCTAACCTGCACATCTTTGAACACTAAGGGGCAATTTAGCATGGCCAATCCACCTAACCTGCACATCTTTGAACACTAAGGGGCAATTTAGCATGGCCAATCCACCTAACCCTCAAATCTTTGGACTCTAAGGGACAATTTAGCATGGCCAATCCCCCTAACCTGCACATCTTTGGACACTAAGGGACAATTTAGCATGGCCAATCCCCCTAACCTGCACATCTTTGGACACTAAGGGACAATTTAGCATGGCCAATCCAGCTAACCTGCACATCTTTGGACACTAAGGGACAATTTAGCATGGTCAATCCCCCTAACCTGCACATCTTTGGACACTAAGGGACAATTTAGCATGGCCAATCCACCTAACCTGCACATCTTTGGACACTAAGGGACAATTCAGCATGGCCAATCCACCTAACCTGCACATCTTTGGACACTAAGGGACAATTTAGCCTGGCCAATCCACCTAACCTGCACATCTTTGGACACTAAGGGACAATTCAGCATGGCCAATCCACCTAACCTGCACATCTTTGGACATTAAGGGACAATTTAGCCTGGCCAATCCACCTAACCTGCACATCTTTGGACACTAAGGGACAATTCAGCATGGCCAATCCACCTAACCTGCACATCTTTGGACACTAAGGGACAATTCAGCATGGCCAATCCACCTAAGCTGCACATCTTTGGACTGTGGGAGGAAACCGGATCACCCAGAGGAAACCCACGCAGACACGGGGAGGGATACTGGGGGGGGGTTGGGCCTGGGTGGGATTGTGGTCAGTGCAGACTCGATGGGCCGGATAGCCTGTTTCTGCACTATAGGGTTTCTATTCTATAAAAGGATTGGTGCCAGGTTGTCAAAACCATCAGATTTAAATTTAATAGGTTCTTGGTATCTAAGTGCTGACTGCAAATTGATTGGCTAAATTCAAAAGCCTGTTGTCTTGGTAACACTTCTGCTTGGCCTTTCGACACAAATGTTTCAGTTTGGGTACTCTGTGTCCTTGCAGTTTTTTTTTAAAACTCTTGACGCACAAGAAAAGCACCATGTCCCCATGCAACGCTTTCTCCCCTGGAATTTTACAATTGGATAAACACCAATCTACAATTACCACCCACCCCCCCGACTTTGCAACAGTCAGCCATCAGGCACGCCTCATCTTACCTCTCCAGGTCTCCCTTTATATCAGCTGTACTGCCCCACTGGCCACAAGAGGCGCTATCGTCCTGTATTTCATCAAGTGCTGGGATCCTTCCTCCAGATCAACGGTGTATTCCCTGCAGATGAAACCAGAAAGTAGAAGACTGAGAACCCCAGTTCAGGAGGAGACCCCTTGACATTGGGATGGGGGGGGGGTGGGGGGGGCATGGGATAATGTCACTTCACTTGCAATCCCGAGGAACGTACTACCAGGGGAGGTAGTGGAAGCAGATACAATAATTCCCGGCTTGGGTCACTGCGGAGTCTCCACATTCTCCCCATTTCTGCATGGGTTTCCTCCAGGGTGCTCCAGTTTCCTCCCACAGGCCAAAAATGTGCTGGTTCGGTGGACTGGCCACGCTAAATTCTCCCTCAGTGTAACCCACACAGGCACCAGAGTGTGGCGACTGGGGGATTTTCACAGTAACTTCATTACGGTGTTAATGCAAGCCTATTTGTGACTAATAAATGAACTTTAAGCATTAACTGGAGTTAGATTAACCAATTTGGAATGGTAATCACCATGGCAAGCCATGTTGCAGCTTTG
This sequence comes from Prionace glauca, assembly GCA_037974335.1. Classification (NCBI taxonomy): domain Eukaryota; kingdom Metazoa; phylum Chordata; class Chondrichthyes; order Carcharhiniformes; family Carcharhinidae; genus Prionace; species Prionace glauca. Next base: position 15,617,361 of record CM075751.1, read on the forward strand.
CAGACCTTAGTCAGGCCACACTTGGAATATAGTGTTCAATTCTGGTCACCACACTGCCAGAAGGACGTGAAGGCTTTGGAGAGAAGGTTCACCTTTCCTTCTGTGTCCGCGGCCCAGTGAGGTTTGGCAAACCTGTACAGAAAAGATTTACCAGATGTTGCCCGGTAGGGAGGGCATTAGCTATGAGGAGAGATTGGAGAAACTTGGTTTGTTCTCACTGGAACATAAGAACATAAGAAATAGGAGCAGGAGAAGGCCATCTGGCCCTTCGAGCCTGCCCCGCCATTCAATAAGATCATGGCTGATGTGTCGTGGCTCAGTTCCACTTTCCCGCCCTCTCCCCATAACCCTTAATCCCCTCTCTTATCAAAAACCCATCAACCCGTTTCTTAAAAATATTCAGCGAGGCAGCCTCCACCACTTCAACGGGCAGAGAATTCCAGAGATTCACGGAAGTTGAGGGGGCGATCTGATAGAAGCCTACAAGATTATGATGGGCATGGACAGAGTGGATAGTCAGAAGCTTTTTCCCCCCAGGGTGGAAGAGTCAATTACTCAGGGGCACAGGTTTAAGGTGCGAGGGGCACAGGTTTAAAGGAGATGTACGAGGCAAGTTTTTTTACACAGAGGGTGGTGGTGCCTGGAACTCACTGCCGGGGGAGATAGTGGAAGCGGATACGATAATGACTCTTAAAAGGCATCTGGACAAATGAATGAATATGATGGGAATAGAGGGATACGGTCACTGGAAGGGTAGAGGGTTTTAGTTCAGTCGCGCAGCAAGGTCAGTGCAGGCTTGGAGGGGCCGAAGGGCCTGTTCCTGTGCTGTAATTTTCTTGATCTTTGTTCATTCCAAACCTGTTGTTAAAAACCCCCATCTGGTTGATCAATATCCTTTAGGGAAGGAAATCTGCTGTTCTTACCCCGTCCAGGGTCACAGCAATGTGTTTGACTCTCAACTGCCCTCTGAAATGGCCCAGGGGGGCGACTCAGTTCGAGGGCAATTTGGGCTGGGTCAGTAACGCTGGCCCAGACAGCGACGCCCACATCCCATTGAAGGGCCGAATGGCCCTACTCCTGTTTCTGTTTTCTTATGAAATTCACCAAATCATGTAAAATCAGTCATGCAGAAGCTCCGTGGAGCTCCCTCTTTCCCCGTGTGTGTGTGTGTGTGTGTGTGTGTGTGTGTGTTGGTGGGTGGGGATGTCTGTGTGTGTGTATGGGTGGGGGCGTGTGGGGAGGAGAAGTGGGGGAGGGAGAGGAGGAGGTGGGTATCTGAAGTGGTGTTTGATACAAAGTGGAGCAAAATGAAGCTGGGGCTACATTGCATTTTCACTGCCGAGGAACTGGTGTCCAGCCATCACTCCCCAACCACTCCTGAACCTGCCCCCAGCACCTAATCTTCCGACTCACCCACAGGCTCTGCACTGCTGAAGGAGACGGTAAACTCAAGCCCTGGTTCTCCGAGGGTGCAGGTGACAGGCTACGTCCCACCTCACCAAACCCTGCCCAACGGCAAGCCGCAGCCCACGAGGTGACAAAAATATATCCCCCTGCTTCCCCCCCCACACCGCCTTACCTCTGGTCCTCCGTCTCCAGCTCCACGAGAATATTCTCCTGCCTTTCCTTCACCGTCAGGAAGACAAAGGAATCCAGGTTGGGCTTGGGAACTGAGCCGGGGAAGAGAAAACCAACAGGTCTGATTAAAAACCTCACTGGGTCACAGCCACAGAAGCAAAGGTTAACCTTGTCATTATTACATTAACAAGACTATCTTAGACATCTTTGGACACTAAGGGGCAATTTAGCATGGCCAATCCACCTAACCTACACATCTTTGGACACTAAGGGGCAATTTAACATGGCCAATCCATCTAACCTACACATCTTTGGACACTAAGGGGCAATTTAGCATGGCCAATCCATCTAACCTACACATCTTTGGACACTAAGGGACAATTTAGCATGGCCAATCCATCTAACCTACACATCTTTGGACACTAAGGGGCAATTTAATATGGCCAATCCACCTAACCTACACATCTTTGGACACTAAGGGACAATTTAGCATGGCCAATCCATCTAACCTACACATCTTTGGACACTGAGGGGCAATTTAGCATGGCCAATCCACCTAACCTGCACATCTTTGGACAATAAGGGACAATTTAGCACGGCCAATCCACCAAACCTGCAGATCTTTGGACACTAAGGGACAATGTAACATGGCCAATCCATCTAACCTACACATCTTTGGACACTAAGGGGCAATTTAACATGGCCAATCCAGCTAACCTACACATCTTTGGACACTAAGGGGCAATTTAGCATGACCAATCCATCTAACCTACACATTTTGGGACACGGGGAGAACATGCAAACAGACAGTGACCCCAAGCTGGGAACTGAACCTGGGTCCTTGGCACTGTGAGGCAGCAGTGCTAACCCACTGTGCCTCCTGTGTTGAAGGGGAGAGTCTCAGTAGGCTCCCTGGAAGTGAGGAGATCCCGAAAGAGTTAAAGGAGGATGGAGGAGGTCATTCATGAAAGCAAATCATTTCCATGGAACGTACTAATTCCTACCGCGCGTCACCACAAGCGAAGTGTCTTCGATCGAGAACCGGCAACTGAGAGGCACTCACCAGCTTTTAAGAGGTCCATTGCTTGCAAGTTAGGAGGCATGTGCTTCAGGGCAAGGCTTTTGAGGTAGGTCTCACAGTTAGCCGTGTATCTGCAGGACAAAAAAAGCCCAGTTGAGGGTTTTGAGGCAGTTGAGGAGGGGCAACCGACAAGGAGTTGAGGAGAAGGGGTAAACCTTTTAGAACCTTGGAGTACTGTGTCCAGTTCTGGTCACCTTACTACCAGAAGGACGTGGAGTCTCTGGAAAGGGTTTACCAGGATGTTGCCTGGCATGGGGGGACTGGGTTACGAGGAGAGGTTGAAGAAACTGGGACTATTCTCCTTGGAAAGGCGGAGATTGAGAGGGGACATGATAGAAGTATATAAGGTAATGAAGGGAATGGATAGAGTTAATAGTGAGAGACTGCTCCCTAGACTGCATACGAACACGAGAGGTCATCATTTAAGGGTGAGGTATAATTTGGAGGTGAGAAGAAGGTTCTTTACGCAGAGAGTTGTGGGGGTCTGGAACGCGCTACCGAGTAGGGTGGTGGAGGCAGGAACATTGGACTCATTTAAGATGCAGTTAGATAGGCACATGAGTGAAACGAGAATGGAGGGATATGGTAGGGGTTATTAAATAGGGTTAAACCTCGGGAGACACCGGAAAGGCAGGCTGTAAGATTAATATTTTGACTTTATTCCACAGGTGGAGGTCCACCTCGTGTCAAACGAGGGGCATTCACACGGCGGGTCGTGCCTGGGCTGCTCTTGGAAGTTCCGGGAGTGGCCTAGGACTTCGTGTCGGTGTGTGTGCTTGATCCTGGACCGGTAGATGGGCGCCGCAACAGCTCAGTGACTAGCACTGCTGGCTGTGCAGGCACATGGATTTGGGCCTGTGTCTGTGGGAGTTTGCGCATTCTCCCTGTGGTTGCGTGGGTTTCCTCCGGGCGCTCCGGTTTCCTCCCACACCCCAAAGATATGCTCTCAGGCTAATCGGTTTTTACCAAATTGACACTATTTCTTCCCTGAATCTGATTGAGTAGGGTTCCATTCATAGATATGCAGGGTAGAATAGGTGTAGGGTGATGTGGCGGCGCGGGCTCGTTGGGCCGAAGGGCCTGTTTCCCGTGCTGGGTTGTTCTTTGTTCTCTTTGTTCTTTGTTTAACTGAGGTGAGGAGAAATTTCTTCACCCAGAGGGTGGTGAATGTGTGGAATTCACTCCCACAGCAAGTAGTGGAGGCCAAAACATTGTCTGATTTCAATTGGATCTGGGGGGGCAGACGAGGAATCAGGATATTCACAGAGTAGTAGAGTGCAGAAGGCCCATCGAGTCTATACCGACACATGAATGCCCTGACCTGCCAACAAATCCCATTGGAACATAGCCTTGAATGTTGCGATGTGTCAAATACTCATCCAGGTACTTTTTAAAGGATGTAGGGCATCCTCCCTCCATCACCCTCCCAGGCAGTGCATTCCAGACCCTCACCACCCTCTGGGTAAAAAACCTTTTTCTCAAATTCCCCCTAAACCTCCCACCCCTCACTTTTAACCTGTGTCCCCTCGTAACTAACCCTTTAACTAAGGGGAACAGTTGCTCCCTATCCATCCTGTCCATGCCCCTCATAATCTTGTACACCTCAATCAGGTCGCCCCCCCCCCTCAGCCTGCTCTGCTCCAGAGAAAACAACCCAAACCTAACCAGCATCTCTTTATAACTTAAACGTACCATCCCAGGCAGCGTCCTGGTGAATCTCCTCTGCACCCCTTCCATCGAATACTGAAATTTGATGATCAGCCATGATCAAAATGAAAGGCGGAGCAGGCTCGAAGGGCTGAATGGCCTCCTCCTGCTTCTACTTTCTGTGTAAACACACGCAACTTGAGGCAAGTTAGCTTCCAGAGTGAGCCAGCAATCCCGTTTAGACCTCAGTAAACGTCCTCTGTCTACAATAACCTGCTGCAGCTCCAACAGTCCTTCCTGTCTGCCTCTCGCTTCCCTTCCTGTGGGGCAGGGAGCCACTGTTACCGGACTGGTAGAGTACCTCAATTCCAATCCCTCACGACTGCTCCCCGCGACTCTCCTCTGCTGAATCATTTTCTCCTCCGGCTACCTATCCTATTCTCCTTCCAACAGCGCAGGGCCAGCCCGAACCCTAATCCCGCGAGACCTCTCCCCTCCTGCCTGCTGATTTTCAGCTGAGCCAAGAGCTGGTGGGAACAGCTCTGAAGTTTATTCAGGAGTATTCACCAGCTGACAGCTCACAGGTTTACCCTTCCCTGCCTGGTGACAACAGCCCCGCGTAACAAAGATTTCTCGGCACACCCACCCCACACTGAGCTTTGATAGAAAGACCCGCAAGACTTAACCCACAGGCGGAGGCCATTCAGCCCCTCAAGCCTGCTCCAAGACAGCAAGAAACTACAAAAGGTTGTGAATGTAATTTTTGTTTTACACGGTGGTGCCGGGAACTCTCTGCTGGGGGCGGTAGTGGAAGCAGTCACGATAGTGAATTTGAAGGGGCGTCTGGACAAGTACATGAATAGGATGGGAAAAGAGGGATACGGTTCCCCGGAAAGGCAGGGGGCTTCAGTTCAATCGGGGCAGCACGGTCAGTGCAGGCTTGGAGGGCCGAAGGGCCTGTTCCTGTGCTGGAATTTCCTTTCGTGTTTTTGTTAGCCCAATCCATCAGGCAAACCAGCCTCCCATCCACTGACTCTGTCTACACTTCCCGCTGCCTCGGGAAAAGCAGCCAGCGTAATCAAGCACATTGGACATACTTTCTTCCACCTTCTTCCTTCGGGAAAAAGGTATAAAATCTGAGGTCACGTACCAACCGACTCAGGGACAGTTTCTTCCCTGCTGCCATCAGACTTTTGAATGGACCTACCTCGCATTAAGTTGATCTTTCTCTACATCCCTGCTATGACTGTAATACTACATCTCCTTCCTTCTCCACGAACGGTATGCTTTGTCTGTATAGCGCGCAAGAAACAATGCTTTTCACTGCATGCTAATACATGACAATAATAAATCAAATCAAACCCACTATTCTCAATTCTCGAGAAGCCTTAACCAACAGAAATCTATTAATCTCAATTCTGAAAGCCTGATCGAAGGGATCCTGAGAGATGTGGCTCGTGGCAAGATGTACCCAGGCCCGACAGACTCAGATATTCACAATCACACTCACTCTTTTGCAAAGGCGAATTCCTGCGCAGACAAATGTGAAGGCTCTGAATTAAGACGGGATTTCTCCTTCTCCAAGATGTGAGGGAAGAACTTTTCGATCTAGAAATTCGAGGGATAACAAAAAGAAACTGTGTATTCGGTCTGAATACTTTAAAAGCAAGTTCTCGGGTGAAAGAGTTGATAACCACACAAGTTTAAGAATCCATAAGCCACAAGCTGTCTCTCAGTCTCACACTGTGTGAAAAGCACACTTCTGGATTAAAGCCGACACAGATAAGAGTCAAGGACCATCTGATTGGACGATGTGCAGCTATAGCTCATGTTTTGCCCATTAAAAGTGAAAAGTTTATTTATTAGTGTCACAAGTAAGGCTCATGTTAACGCTGCAATGAAGTCACTGTGAAAATCCCCCTCGTCACCACGCTCTGGCGCCTGTTCGGGTTACACTGAGGGAGAATTTAGCACCTAACCAGCACACCTTTCAGACTGTGGGAGAAAACCAGAGCACCCGGAGGGAACCCACACAGACATGGGGAGAACACGCAAACTCCCCAGACAGTGACCCAAGCTGGGAATCGAACTCGGGTCCCTGGCGCTGTGAGGCAGCAGTGCTAACCGCTGTGCCACCACGAACAATGGAAAAGGAGGACAATATACCTTTGTTCAGAGATATAGCTATCATTTCTTGATAATATAACATGCACGAGTTTAATTGGACACTATACCCTGATGTATGCATGATGTAACCTTAATCAATAACTGTGAGTGGATAGAGAAAACTCCTATACTTTCACTGGTATATGCTAATTACTTGTATTCAAATTTATTTTGACACTATAATTGTTTGTGTATTTCTGAATTCATACTCTTGGCTGGTCTTAAAAGATTTAGTCAGGTTTCTGTAGCTGCAGTTGTCAATAAATCATCTTAAACCACTCTGTGACTTTGTCTGGCGACTTGAGGGCAACGATAGTTTTAACTACTAAAGAAAAATATCGTGACAGCCCCATAAGATCACTTCGATTAAAATGCGGGTTGGTAGCAGAGTGGTATTGTTATTAGACTAGAATTCAGAAGCCAGGGTTGATGATTCAGAGATTGGAGTTCAAATCCCACTGCCATAGTTGGGGGAACTTAAATTTTACAAACAATTAGAAATGAGAGTCTCATTACTAACTATCATAGCTTGTTGTAAAATTCTATCTGGTCCTTTAGGGAAGGAAATCTGCCGTCCTGACCTGGTCTGACCTACATGTGACTCCAGAGCAAAATGGTGATCCATCTACCCTGTGAAATGGCCGAACGAGACACTCAGTTGTCGTGCACTGCTACAGAGAGAAAGCACCCGCATGCTCTGTACTGCAGCCGTTCGAGACGGCAGCTCACCACCATCTTCTCGAGGGCAGTTCAGATTGAGTAACCGCAATATCATTCACATCCCAACGTAACAAATCACTGGACATCCTCACCTCGTAATATTCAGTCACTGGCTCAGGCACTCTACAAATCAGAGGGGTGGAATTTGAGCTAACCCTGGGGCTGCACGGTGGCACACTGCTTACTGCTGCTGCCTCACAGCACCAGGGGCCCGGGTTCGATTCCCGGCCTTGGGTCACTGTCAGTGTGGAGTCTGCATGTTCTCCCCGTGTCTGCGTGAGTTTCCTCCAAGTGCTCCCGTTTCCTTCCACAGTCCGAAGACATGCAGGTTAGGTGGACAGGCCGTGCTAAATTGCCCCTTGGTGTCGGGGGGCTGACTAGGGTAAATGCATGGGGTTATGGGGATAGGGGCCTGGGTGGGATTGTGGTCGGTGCAGACTCAATGGGCTGAATGGCCTCCTTCTGCACTGTAGGAATTCTGTGATAATCCCTCTCACTCAGCTCCTACAGTGAGCAAGGCAGGGAGATCAGCATTATATCTCGATCCACTCACAGTTACTGATTCGGGTTACATCATGCATATGTAGGGTATAGTGTCCAATTACAACTTGTGCACGTTGTATCATCAAGCAATGATAGCTTAATCTCTGACCCATGGTATATCAACCTCCCTTTCCAATGTTCTTTGTTCTAATGGGCAAACAATATCTGCAGATCATTCCATTAAACGACTCTTATTTGGGTCTGCTTTAATCCAGATCTGTGGTTTGCACACATAGCTTCCCTGCATGAGGGAAGCGGAGAAAGGTTTAACCTCGTGGACTCCGAAGCGTGAATCCTGTTACCTTTTGTAGCCGTGACCTCAAGTAGCTGCTGAGAACGTAGCGGATTCTCTCCATCTCCATCCGGTGAATGGTGACTTTTAGATCTCCCTTCCTCGCTCGCTGCAGATTCTGTTCCTGTGGATTGCATTAACATACATGCACTGTGAAACGCTGGTCTCAGACTTAGCAGCTCACCGTTATTTTGTTTCAAATTTGTGCGTTGGCCTGGGGTTTGTCGTCCAAGAGAGATTGAATGGTTTAGGCCGACAGGAATTTAGAAGAACGAGGGGAGATCAAATTGAAGTTTACAAGATGATAAAAGGTCTGGATAAAGTAGATATGGAGCGGATGTTTCCTCACTGGGGCATTCTAGGACGAGAGGTCATAGGATAAGGGGAAGTAAATTTAAAACAGAGTCGAGGAGAAACTACTTTTCCCAAAGGGTTGTGGATGTGTGCAATTCGTGATCCCAAACTACGGTGGATGCTGAGACAGTTTAAGGAGGAGTTAGAGAGATTTTTTAATTGGTAATGGGTTGAGGGGTTTTGGGGAGAAGGCAGGAAAATGGGGATGAGGAGCATATGATCGAATGGCAGAGTGGACTCGATGGGCTGAATGGCCCAATTCTGCTCCTACATCTTATTTTGAACTTCTGTCAAGGACAAACAGCGGAGAGCAAGACTGTGATCTCAATTCTGCACATCTACCCACTTGCTAAACATACTGCTTTGGACCTGTGCTCCAGTTTACTGGCCAGGTTGAACACCAGCTTAAACCCACTCTCTGAAAACTCACATCTTAGAGAAGGTCAGAGGCTAGGAATACCGTGGTGAGTAACTCACCTCCTGACTCCCCGCAAAGCCTGTCCCACCATCTACAAGTCACAAGTCAGGAGTGTGATGGAATACTCCCCACTTGCCTGGATGGGGGCAGCTCCAAGAACACTCAAGAAGCTCGACACCATCCAGGACAAAGCAGCCCCGCTTGACTGGCCCCCCATCCACAAACATTCACTCCCTCCACCACCGACACTCAGTAGCAGCAGTGTGTACCATCTACTGCAGCAACTCATCCTTAGACAGCACCTTCCAAACCCGTGACCGCTTCCATCTAGAAGGAGAAGGGCAGCAGATACATGGGGAACGCCACCATCTCGACGTGGCTTGTTACACATTCAGGTTGGTGTATGGCACTATGTTATAGCTCACTTAGGCTAACTCATCTGTCGTTGCAAGTCATAAGATCATGCATCATGGCAGCGCAGTGATTAGCACTGTTGCCCTGCAGCGCCAGGGACCCGGGTTCGATTCCCGGCTTGGGTCATTGTCTGTGCGGAGTCTGCATGTTGTTTCCCTGTCTGCGTGGGTTTCCTCCGGGTGCTCTGATTTTCCCCCCACAGTCTGAAAAACGTGCTGGTGAGGTGCTAAATTCTCCTTCAGTCTACCTGAACTGGCGCCAGAGTGTGGTGACTAGGGGATTTTCGCAGAAACCTCATTGTGGTGTTAATGTAAGCCTACTCATGACACTAATAAATAAACTTCTAATAAAAACATTCAAACTTCCCTCGTGTGCAGTTTTAACAACCCAATACTGACCAGTGAATCAAAAAAGTTTGCAGATGCAGCAGGTAATTAAAAAGGCAAATGGAATTTTGTCCTTCATTGCTAGAGGGATGGAGTTTAAAAACAGCCAGGTTACGTTGCAGCTGTATAAGGTGCAAGTGAGGCCACACCTGGAAGTACTGAGTGCAGCTTTTGTCTCCTTACTTAAGAAAGGATACACTGGCACTGGAGGGGGTACAAAGAGATTCACTAGGTTGATTCTGGAGTTGAGAGGGCTGACTTATGCGGACAGACTGAGGCTATACTCATTGGAATTCAGATTGTTAAGCGTTGACTCCTGTGTACAGTTCTGGTCACCCTGTTATAGAATGGATATTATTAAGCCAGAAAGACTGCAGAAAAGATTTACTCAGATGCTACCAGGTCTTGATGCTTTGTGTTATAAGAAGAGGCTGGATCGATTGGGACTTTTTTTCCCTGGAGAGGAGGCCGCTTAGGGGTGATCTTAAAGAGGGCCATAAAATAATGAGGGGCATCGATCAGCTAGACAGTCAATATCTTTTCCCAAAGGTAGAGGAGTCTAAAACTAGAGGGCACAGGTTTAAGGTGAGAGATACAAAAGGGTCCAGAGGGGCAATTGTTTTCACACAGAGGGTGGTGAGTGTCTGGAACAAGCTGCCAGACGTCGTAGTAGAGGCAGATACAATTTTGTCTTTTAAAAAGCGTTTAGACAGTTACACGGCTAAGATGGGTGTAGAGGGGGGAGAGTTGAGTCTGATATGGCTGTTATTCAGAGCTGTCCAATGGTACTGCTCTCTGCTTTTTATCTGTCACCCAGCCAACTTTGCATCCCCATGCACTTAGCAAGGCCAATCCACCTAACGTGTGCATCTTTGGATACTAAGGGGCAACTTAGCATGGCCAATCCATCTAATCTGCACATCTTTGGAGTATGGGAGGAAAGTGGAGCACCATGAGGAAATCCCTTTAATCCCACGAGCTTCACACTCACTATGTGGTGCTTAATCAAGTCCACCTACACATTAACGGCATTACTTTCATTAATCTTTGTTAGTTTATTAAATACGTTTAGGGCAATGAGTTAGAACATTATATTACAGTCACTGGTGAGGCCACACTTGGGAGTATTGTGTCCAGTTTTGGTTAGCCTGTTATGGCAAAGATTTGGATAAATTGGGTGCAGTGAAGATTTCCGAGGATGTTGCCAGAACAAGTGGGTCTGAGTTACAGGGAGAGGTTGGCCAGGATAGGGCATTAACCCTTGACTTTGCTGCACTGTTCATTCTCTATGGTTCAAGAGCCTGTGGACACAGGGAAATTAGCCAGTGGATGGAATCCCAGACAGCAACCCTACGAACCACACAATGTTCAAGAATTAGCACAGAGGGGAGAGAATAGAAACGTCACAGATTGTCACAGGATCCCTACAGTGCAGGAGGAGGCCATTCCACCCATCAAGGCTGCACTGACTCTCCAAAAGAGTAACCACCCAGGACCTTAAGTCCACCCTATCCCCATAACCCCATGCACTTAGCAAGGCCAATCCACCTAACGTGTGCATCTTTGGACACTAAGGGGCAACTTAGCATGGCCAATCCATCTAACCTGCTCATCTTTGTACACTAAGGGGTAATTTAGCATGGCCAATCCATCTAACCTGCTCATCTTTGTACACTAAGGGGTAATTTAGCATGGCCAATCCATCTAACCTGCTCATCTTTGTGCACTAAGGGGTAATTTACCATGGCCAATCCATCTAACCTGCTCATCTTTGTGCACTAAGGGACAATTTAGCATGGCCAATCCATCTAACCTGCTCATCTTTGTGCACTAAGGGGTAATTTACCATGGCCAATCCATCTAACCTGCTCATCTTTGTGCACTAAGGGGTAATTTAGCATGGCCAATCCATCTAATCTGCACATCTTTGGAGTATGGGAGGAAAGTGGAGCACCATGAGGAAATCCATGCAGACACGGGGAGAACATGAAAACTCCAGTCACCCAAGGCCAGAGTTGAACCTGGGACCCTGACGCTGTGAGACAGCAATGCTAACCACTGTGTTGCCCTTAAATGTTGTTGGAACAAAAGACACACTGACAAAGTTTTCATCTTGCACTCATCAGGACAAGGCCAGGAATACCAAATTTCAAACAGTCCTGACTGCTCTAATAGCTGCACAAACAACCAGTTTAAAAGAATTTGCTGAGCTCACAAAGTGGTTCATTTACACTTGCCGGAAGTGAATTTCATTCATACACAGGGACCCATTCTCTGCAAGCAAAAGGGATCTGTTCAGGCCATGTTACTTTTTTTGAATTATAAGGGAACCTATTGCTTTTCCTATGACAATGCCTCAGTCAGAGTAAACTTGCCAACCAATCAGCACCTCTTTATTCTGTAGCATAAATTGTTGCGATTGTTTGAAATTTGGTATTCTTGTCTTTGTCCTGATGAGTGCAAGATGAGAAAAATTCAACAACACGTTCCCCCTTTCTAGCAATGTTCAAGTTCTGTCACACCACTAACTGTTTTAAAGTTTATTCATTGGTGTCACAAGTAGACACACATTAACACTGCAGTGAAGTTACTGTGAAAATCCCCTTGTCGCCACACTCCAGTGCCTGTTCAGGTACACTGAGGGAGAATTTAGCACCTAACCAGCACGTCTTTAAGACTGTGGGAGGAAACCAGAGCACCTGGAGGAAACCCAGGTAGACACGGGGAGAATGTGCAAATTCTGCACAGACAGTGACCCAAGCCAGGAATCGAACCTGGGTCCCTGGAGCTGATTTAACAGTTAAAGAGTCATAGAGAGATGCAGCATAGAAACAGTCCTTCGGCCCAACCCATCTGTGCCAAACAGGTCTCCTAAACTGAACTGGTCTAATTTGCCTGCGTTTGGCCCATACCTCTCTCAGCCTTTCCCATCCACGTATCTGCCCAAATGTCTTTTAAATGCTGTCACTGTACCCACCTCATCTGGCAGCTCATTCCATACATGCCATCCTCTGGGTGAAAAGTTTGCCCCTCAGGTCCCTTTTCCCCTCTCACCTTAAACCTGTGCCCTCTAGTTTTGAACTCCCCTATCCTGGGGAAAAGACCTTGGCCATTCAAGCTTATCTATGCCCCTCGTGATTTTATAAGCCTCTGTACGGTCACCCCTCATGTGCTCCAGGGGAAAAAAGTCCCAACCTGTCACGATTGAGGGGAGATGGAATCTCATAAAGACTTTTCAAATTCTAACAGGAATGGACAGGGTAGATGCAGGGAGGATGTTCCCAATGGTGAGGGGGAATCCAGAACCAGGGGTCAGAGTCTGAGGATTCGGGGGAGACCATTTAGGACAGAGATGAGGAGAGATTTCTTCACCCGGTGAGCCTGTGGAATTCATTCCCACGGGAAGTAGTTGATGCCGAAACATTGAATGTATTCAAGAGGCGGCTGGATATCGCACTTGGGGCAAATGGGATCAAAGGTTATGGGGAGAAAGCAGGATTAGACTATTGAGTTGGACAATCGGCCATGATCATGATGAATGGTGGAGCAGACTCGAAGGGCCTTCTCCTATCTTCTATGTTTCTACCCAGCCTTTCCTTATAATTCACATCTTCCCGTCCCAGTAACATGCTTATAAATCTTGTTTAATAACATAGAACATTACAGCGCAGAACAGGCCCTTCGGCCCACGATGTTGCGCCGACCAGTTACAAAACAATGACCCACTAGCCTAAACGAATCCCTTTTCGTCCATAAACCTATCCACAGATCTATCTCTTAAACGCCCCCAAACTAGGCACATTTACAACTGCAGCTGGCAGGGCATTCCAGTCCCTCACCACCCTCTGGGTAAAGAACCTACCCCTGACATCAGTCCTATAACTACCCCCCCTTAATTTAAAGTCGTGCCCCCTCGTGCTAGCTTTCTCCATCCTAGGAAAAAGGCTATCACTATCTACCCTGTCTAAACCAATAACATCCTTCCAAAACCAGGGTTGTTACCCGCACAGCACCAGGTTGTTACCATGTGATCCAGCTGTTCCATTACACACTCCACAATCTCCGACTTGTTTTCCAGGAGGTCAGGAGAAAACTTCTCATTCAGCCAGGCCTGCGGAGAGATGAAAGGTAGACGTGGATCAGCTCAAGGACCAGATTCAGATCAAACTGCAATTAACGGGTAAATTAAAATTCTGACAGCTTTTAACATTTATTTATTAGTGTCACAAGTCGACTCACATTAACACTGCAATGAAGTTACTGTGAAAATCCGCAAGTCGCCACACTCCTGTTTGGATACAGGGAGGGAGAATTTAGCACCTAACCAGCATGTCTTTAAGAACATAGAACATTACAGCACAAACAGGCCCTTCGGCCCTCGAGTTGCGCCGATCACATCAACCCCACCAATCTATCGACCTATCTATAACCCCCAATCCCATTAAACCCCATATACTCATCCAGAAGTCTTTTAAAAGACCCCAGCTAGTTCGCCTCCACCACCGACGACGGCAGCCGATTCCATTCACTCACCACCCTCTGAGTGAAAAACTTACCCCTAACATCACCTCTGTACTTCCCTCCCCGCACCTTAAATCTGTGTCCTCTTGTAGCGACCATTTCAACCTGGGGAAATAGCCTCTGAGAGTCCACCCTATCTATTCCTCTCAACATTTTAAGATTGTGGCAGGAAATCAGAGTAACCGGAGGAAACCAAGAGACACGGGAAGAATGTGAAAACTCCACGCAGACAGCAACCCAAGCCGAGGATTGAACTCAGTCCCTGGCGCTGTGAAGCATCAGTGCTAATCACTGTGCTGCCCAGCAAACATCTATGGCAGGCAATGGCGAAGTGGTATTATCATGAGACTATTAATCCAGAAACTCAGCTCATGTTCTGGGGACCTGGATTCAAATCCCACTACAGCAGATGGTGGAATTTGAATTCCATAAAAATATCTGGAATTAAGAATCTACTGATGACCATGAAACCATTGTCGGAAAAACCCATCTGGTTCACTAATGTCCTTTAGGGAAGGAAATCTGCCGTCCTTTCCCGGTCTGGCCTACATGTGACCCTAGAGCCACAGCTCTAGGGTCACAGCTTAAATATGAGGTGGAAATGCCAGCCTGGGCTGGGGTGGGCACAGTAAGAAGTTTCGTGATTCCAGATAAATCTGTTGGACTTTAACCTGGTGTTGTGAGACTTCTTACCGGACTCTTAAATACCCTCAGGCAACAGTGACGCCCATGTCCCACGAATGAATAAAAAATATTCAAATTCTTCAGGGCAGATCCTCAGTGGTGGCTCTGTGCCCTCTGCAAGGGCCCAAGGCTGAGTGAAGGGTGTCCACCACCACATTCAGAGAGTAACCAGGGACAGGCAATGAATGTTAGTGTGCAAAATTTCAGAGACATAACTCGCAGACAAATCTTTCAGCAAGTCTATGTTGGGATAGATCTCAGCCACAAACAGTGGCAAAAAGAGAGGCAGGTGCAGGGAGAGACGTTGGAGATTTTGACCCAACAACAGTGAAGGAAGGGCCAAAATATTTCCAAGTCAGGATGGTTAGTGGCTTGGAGGGGAACTTGCATTCCCAAGTATCTGTTGCCCTTGTCCTTCTAGATGGTAGAGGTCGTGGATTTGGAAGGTGCTATCTAAGGATGAGTCGCTGCAGTGCATCATGTAGACACGAACACTGCTGCCACTGAGTGTCAGTGGTGCAGTGAGTGAATGTTTGTGGATGGGTTGCCAATCAAGCGTGGCTGCTTTGTCCTGGATGGTGTCGAGCTTCATGAGTGTTGTTGGAGCTGCACCCATCCAGACAAGTGGGGAGTATTCCATCACACTCCTGACTTGTGCCTTGCAGATGGTGGACAGGCTTTGGGGAATCAGGAGGTGAGTTACTCTCTTTAGGATTCCCAGCCTCTGACCTGCTCTGGGAGACAAAGTATTTACATGGCTGGAGCCAGTTGAGTTTCTGGTCAATGGTAATCCCCCAGATGTTGTATTACTGAGCAGTGGACAATGCAATATGGAATGCTCCCCAATATCATACCTGATAGGGGGATATTTCCACTGCCATGTCACTAGATTGTGAATTCAGATCTTGCTCTGGGCAGATCTCCTGGCCGACTCTCCCTGAGAGTTGAAACCTGACTTTGAGGCAAGTCTGCCCCCTGGACAGTGGGTGAGGGACCCCCAGTGCAGCCTCCTGGGGAGAGCAGTGTGTGTTCAGGGACCCCCAGTGCCCAATGGGCAGCCCAGCCCCCTGGGCAGTGGGTATCAAATGACCCCCGGTGCCCGGTGGAGCTCCCCCTTGGGAAAGCGGTGGATATTCAGGGACCCCCAATGCCAATGGGCAGTGGGTATTGAATGACCCTGGTGCAGCCCCCTGGGGAGGGCAGTGGGTATTCAGGGACTGCCTCCTATGGGGGGGTTCTCTCTCTCCGGGGATCTTGGCCACTATTTCTCCCGGGGAGAACAGGGGATGGGGGGGGGGGGGGGCGGTGGGTTCAGGGTCACGTGACTCCTTGCTTGTGGGATCCTGCTGTGCACTCGGGGTCCTTCACCTCCTCCAGTTTGGCGATGAGCTGAGCCGGGGTCAGTATCTCTTCCTCTTCCTCCTCCTGGCTGTCCAGGAACAGCTGGGTCTCCTCCTCCTCCACCTCCCGCCCGGCCATTCTTCCCGAAGCCCGGGGTCGGGTGAAACTTTCCGCCCAGTGGGCCGCCGCCACGCACGGCGTCTAGCGTCACCACGCCGGGACCCGCCTGACGTCACCGCGCACAGTCCATCGCCTTCCGCCCCTCTATGACGTCACCGCGTCCCTCCTGACGTCATCAGCTTCTACCCCTTTCTGTCACTTCACCGCGCACCGCGTCCCACACGACACTCTTCGCCACCCCTCTCCTTGTATGACGTCACCACGCAAGCGTCTGTCGTCACCGCGCTGCTCTCTCAATCATGTCGGCGCTCTTCCTCCCCTCTGACATCAACGCGCCTCGCTCTGTCCCTACTGACGTCACCCAGTCGCCCTCTCCCTCTCCACATGGAATGTCGCCATCTTTCTTCCAGGCGGTAGCAACTTGCCAGCATAGTGGGCTCACTTTACAAACCTCTTTGTTTCCATCAATCAGCGCTCTCTTTTCATGTCATTCGCCTCCAGTTTGTTCTGTTCGCGATCTGTAAACTCTTTAACCGCAGCAAAAAGATTGCATCGTGATCAATTTGTCATGCAAACTCTTTTTTAATTATAAATTAAAATGTGTGGGGAAAAATATCCCCAAAAAAGTGGTTAGTACTGCTGCCTCACGGCACCAGGGACCCAGGTTCGATTCCCTGTGTGGAATCTGCACGTTTTCCCCCGTGTCTGCATGGGTTTCCTCCAGATGCTCCAGTTTCCTCCCACAGTCCAAAGATGTGCGGGTTAGGCAGATTGGCCATGCTAAAATTGCCCCTTAGTATCAGGGAGACTGGCTGGGGTAAATACGTAGTGTTTCGGGAATAAGGTGGAAATGTTGTTGGTGCAGATGCAATGGGCCAAATGGCCTCTTTCTGCACTGTAGGGATTCTATAATGGGATAGGATGGGATTGTTGGTGTAGGCTCGATGGGCCAAATGGCCTCTTTCTGCACTGTAGGGATTCTATGATTCTATAAGGGATAGAATGGGATTGTTGGTGTAGGCTCGATGGGCTAAATGGCCTCCTTCTGCACTGCAGGAAAACTACGCTTCAATAAGGGGATAGGATGGGATTATTGTCAGTGCAGGGTCAATGGGCCAAATGGCCTCCATCTGCGCTGTCAAGATTCTGTGATGTTAGTTACTCCCTCAATACATTCAACTTGGTTAGACTCCCTTTGTAAGGGCATGCTGCCTCTCTCTGAACATCTCATTTATTCCATCTATTAGAACAAGTCAGATTGAATATCTTTGCTATCGTTCACAAACCATCTCTTCCACCTTGTTGCACGGATACAGGAAAACCTGCTTTTTTGATCGATGCTGATTTTAACAAGGTTTGCGTTTCTGGGATAAGCTAAAGCTCACACGTCTGAAATTTGTCTCTGAGACGTTGAAATGAAAAATAGGGAGCTACAGAGAGAGTAGCAGAATAGTTACGGAAGCATATAGATCACTTGCTTTTATTGGTCATGGCATAGATTATAAGAGCAATGCCAATGAAAAGAGCAATATGGGCAGCACAGTAGCACAGTGGTTCGTACTGCTGCTCCACAGTTCCAGGGACTTGGGTTTTATTCCCAGCTTGGGTTACTGTCTGTGTGGAGTCTGCATGTTCTCCACGTGTTTCCTCCAGCTGCTCTGGTTTCCTCCCACAGTGCAAAGATGTGCGGGTTAGGTTGATTGGCCATGCTAAAAATTGCCCTTAGTGTCCTGAGATGCGGAGACTAGAGGGATTAGTGGGTATAATATGCAGGGATATATAGGTAGGGCCTGGGTGGGATTGTGGTCAGTGCAGACTCGATGGGTCGAATGGCCTCTTTTAGTACTGTCGGGTTTCTATGATGAGGAAGTGATTGCACCAGAGAGGGAACAGAGGAGATTCACCAGGATTTTTTTTATTAATTCCTGGGACATAGCTGGACCAGCATTTATTGCCCATCCCTCGTTTCCCAAGGGCAGTTGAGAGTCAACCACATTGCTGTGCCTCTGGAGTAGTCACATGTAGGCCAGACTGGGTAAGGACGGCAGATTTCCTTCCCTAAAAGACATCAGTAAACCTGATGGGATTTTCCAACAATGGTTTCATGATCATCAGTAGATTCTTAATTCCAGACTTTTATTGATTCAAATTCCATCATCTGCTGTGGCAGGATTCGAACCCGGGTCCCCACAACATTAGCTAAGTTTTTGGGCTAATTGTCTCATCATAATACCATTCAGACATCGTCTCCACCATTTGTTGCCTGGGATGGAGCATTTGATCGACAACGATAGCTTAGGATATTTAGGGATATGCAGGTAGAGCTTGGGTGGGATGATGCTCGGTGCAGACTCGATGGGCCGAAGGGCCTTTTTCTGCACTGTAGGGTTCTATCTAACCTGCGCAAGGATATTTTGGCCCTGGAGGGAGTGCAGAGGAGGTTTACTAGGCTGATACCGGAGTTGAGGGGGTTGAGCTATGAGGAGAGGCTGAATAAACTAGGCTTGTACTCGTTAGAGTTTAGAAGAATGAGGGGAGATCTCATTGAGACGTATAAGATGATGAATGGGATGGATAGGATAGAGGTGGAGAGACTCTTCCCGCTCAAAAAAGACAGTAGGACTAGGGGGCACAGCCTCAAGATAAGGGGGGGGGGGCGGTTTAGAACGGAGTTGAGAAGGAACTTCTTCACTCAAAGGGTGGTGAATCTCTGGAATTCTCTACCTGTTGAAGTGGTGGAGGCTGCCTCGCTAAATATTTTTAAGAAGCGGGTTGATGGGTTTTTGATAAGAGAAGGGATTAAGGGTTATGGGGAGAGGGCGGGAAGGTGGAACTGAGTCACGACAGATCAGCCATGATCTTATTGAATGGCGGGGCAGGCTCTGACTGAATGTTTGTGGATGGGGGGCCAATCAAGTGGGGCTGCTTTGTCCTGGATGGTGTCGAGCTTCTTGAGTGTTGTTGGGAGCTGCCCCCATCCAGGCAAGTGGGGAGTATTCCATCACACTCCTGACTTGTGTCCTTATCGATGGGGGACAGGCTCTGGGGGGAGTCAGGAGGTGAGTTACTCTCCGCAGGATTCCCAGTCTCTGACCTGCTCTTGTCGGCTCTGTGTGGCTGGGTCCAGTTGAGTTTCTGGTTAATGGTAACCTCCAGGATTTTGTCAGATGTTCTGACATTTCTAAGCTGCAATCCCTGGAGCCAGTCAGGGATCCGCAGTGGATAACTTGCGCCATAGAATCCTACAGTGCAGAAGGAGGCCATTCAGCCCATTGAGTCTGCACTGACCACAATCCCACCTTGGCCCTATCCCCATAACCCCACCTCTTTGCCCTGCTGGTCCGCCTGACACTCAGGGGTAATTTAGCAATGGCCAATCCACCTAACCCGCACATCTTTGGAGTGAACCCTTCAATCTTTTCCTGCTCACAGTTTCCCCGTCTGCACATGCTCCAGATTTCTACTCACTCCCAAATCTCACTATTTTACATATGCCAGTAAGAGTGTGGAGCTGAGGGTGACGCGGTTGTTGCAGTCTCCTGGGACTTGGGGGAGACGGGGGGGGTGTAAGGCCAAGGTTCGGAACTAGCTGACAGTGAGGTGGGACAGCCAGTGAGCTGGGTGTTTGAGAGATTGTCCTTTGAACAAGAGTCCCAGTGATGTACAGACATGACCCCCATATACCTCAGTGTGTGTGTGTGTGAGCTGTGTGTGCTTGTATGTGTGTGTGTGTTGTGTCTGTGACTATCAGCTGTGTTTGTGTGTATCTCAATGTGTGTCTGTGTACATGTCTATCAGCATGTGTATGTGTGTGCGTATCTGTGTGTGCATATCTGTCAGCTATGTGTGTCTGTATCTGTGACAATCAGCTATGTGTGTGTATGTGTGCATATGTCTCTGTCTCAATGTGACTGTATGTGTGTGCGTGTGTATCTCTGTGTGTCTGTGACAATCATCTGTGTGTGTGTCTGTGTGCGTATGTATCTGTCAGCTGTGTGTGTGTGTGTCCGTGACTCAACGTGACTGTGTGTGTCTGTGTGCATGTGTGTCGGTATGTGTCCATGTGCAGAATCCTCATTTGCTAACTCACTGACTGCCTGCAGTGTGACAGATCCCCACAGTAAATCCTCTCCCCACTGCTCCCCACACCCAGGGCTCCTCGCTCACAGTGAAAGGTCTTTTTGTTTGTGACGGGCATTTTTGGTTGATTGCTTGTTTGTCCTGTGGTAACAGCACACAGCACTATCACCGCCTCTCTCCCACCATCTTTTCAATCGGAGATACTTCCCAGCCACTGAGGTGGTGGTATTTAATGTCGTTTAATTAAATCTGACAAATTATACGGAGCGCTGAGTAAGAATCACGGGAACCGTCATCAACCACAGGGCAAGTGAATCACCACACAATGGCTGAAGGGTAAAATGTGTATCGTTTTACTCTGCAAATTAAATCAATATCCCCCATGTCCTGGTGTCTGTAACACTCGGGAGGGGAATGTCATCTTGTAAATACACCACCCCATGGGCTAGTCCACTAGTCTCTGCCCAGGTTTAAAGTGAGACCTTAAAGGGTCCAGCATGGAAATTTTTCCACACACAGGGTGGTGAGTGTGTGGAACAAGCTGCCAGAGGTAGTAGTAGAGGTGGGTACAATTTTGTCTTTTAAAAAGCATTTAGACAGTTACATGGGCAAGATAGAGGGATATGGCCCAAATGCAGACAATTGGGACTAGTTTAGAGATTAAAAAGGGGTGGCATGGACAAGTTGGGACGAATGGCCTGTTTAAGAACATAAGAACATAAGAAATAGGAGCAGGAGTAGGCCATCTGGCCCTTCGAACCTGCCCCGCCATTCAATAAGATCATGGCTGATCTGTCGTGACTCAGTTCCACCTTCCCTCTCTCTCCCCAAAACCCTTAATCCCCTCTCTTATCAAAAACCCATCAACCTCCACACTGTAAACGTCTATTACTTCCCACATAAAGCAAGGGCTTGGGTATTAATCTCACCCGAGTCCAAAAAAGAATGTTCTTGTTTTTTGTGAGGGAGATTGATTACAACAGTGGGGAGGTTATGCTCCAGTTGTACAGGACATTGATGAGACCACATAGAAACATGGAAGATAGGAGCAGGAGGAGACCATTCGGCCCTTTGAGCCTGCTCCCCCATTCATCCCCATCATGGCTGATCGTCCAACTCAATAGCCTAATCCTGCTTTCTCCCCATAACCTTTGATCCCGTTCGTCCCAAGTGCGATATCCAGCTGCCTCTTGAATACATTCAATGCTTTGGTATCAACTACTTCCTGTGGGAATGAATTCCACAGGCTCACTGGGTGAAGAAATCTCTCCTGATCTCCGTCCTAAATGGTCTACCCCGAATCCTCAGACTCTGACCCCTGATTCTGGGCTCCCCCCCACCATCGGGAACATCCTCCCTGCATCTACCCTGTCCATTCCTGTTAGAATTTTATAAATCTCTATGAGATTCTCCCTTTTTCGTCTGAACTCCAGCAAAAAAAACCATCCGAACCTCGTCAATCTCTCCTCATACTGCCATCCCCGGAATCAGCCTGGAGTATTGTGTATAGTATCAATCTCCCTATCTATGGACAGATGTAAGTGTGTTAGAAGCAGCTCAGAAAAGGTTTCCCAGACCTGGAACGGGGAGCCGTGAGGGAAGGTCAGACAGGCTTGGCTTGTATCTACTGGAGTTTGGAGAGTACAAAGAACAAAGAAAATTACAGCACAGGAACAATCCCTTTGGCCCTCCTTCACCGGCCATGGTGCCTGAGTGAAGTAAAACCCCCTCCCCTTCCGGGGACCATATCCCTCTATTCCCATCCTATTCATGGATTTGTCAAGATGCCCCTTAAAACTCACGACCGTATCTGCTTCCACTACCGCCCCCAGCAGCGATTCCAAGCACCCCACTCCTCTGTGTGCAGCGATTCCAGGCACCCCACTCCTCTGTGTGCAGCGATTCCAGGCACCCCACTCCTCTGTGTGCAGCGATTCCAGGCACCCCACTCCTCTGTGTGTTAAAAAATCTGCCCCGTACATCTCCTTTAAGCATTGCCCCTCGCACCTTAAACCTGTGCCCCCTGGTAATTGACTCTTCCACCCTGGGGGAAAAAGCTTGACTATCCACTCTGTCCATGCCCCTCATAATCTTGTAGACTTCTATCAGGTCTCCCCTCTCAATCTCTGTCGCTCCAGTGAGAACAAACCAAGGATGTTTCCTCTTGGGGGAGAACTGAGAACCTGGAGGGTGGGGTGGGGAGGGGTCACTGTTTAAAAATAAGGGGTCGCCCATTTAAGATGGAGAAAAGTTTTCTCTCAGAGGGTGGTGACTCTCTGGCACTTTCTCCCTCAAAAGGCAGTGGAAGCAGAATTCTTGAATATTGTCAAGCCAGTGAGATAGGGTGTTGATGAACAAGGTGGGGGGGGGGGTGAAAGGTTATCAGGGGGTTGGGAACAATGTGGGCTTGACGTTCCAATCAGATTCGCCATCTTGAATGGTGGAACTGGATGGAGGGGCTGAATGGCCTCCTCCTCTTGCTAACTGGTATGTTTGAATGCCATTCCTTGAGGGTTCTGTGGACAGACACTCCACACTCCCGCTCCTTCTCCACACTATTCAGCATTCCAGCATTACTCCCTGAACAATCCTTCAACTTTACACATTGGTTGAGGGACAACCTGTGATGCACTTCATGGCCAAATAGCCATTTTCACAGCAACCTGACAATGCAGGAGGAGGCCATTCGGCCCATGAAGTCCGCACCGACCACAATCCCACCCAGGTCCTATCCCCGTAACCCCAACACATTCACTCTGCTCACCCTGCTGACACTACCGGGCAATTTAGCACAGCCAATCCACCAAACCTGCACATCTTCGGAGTGTGGGAGGGAACCCATGCAGAAATGGGGAGAATGTGCAGACTCCACACAGTCAGTGACCCAAGCCAGGAATCGAACCTGGGTCCCTGGCGCTGTGAGGCAGCAGTGCTAACCCACCGTGCCGCCATTCCTTCATTGTCGCTAGCTCAAGATCCTGGAACTCCCCCCCCCACCCTAACAGCACTGTGGATGCACCTACACCTCATGGACTGCAGCGATTCAAGAGAACGGCCAACATCCAGACAAGACCAAGGTGCACTGTCCCACAACATCCACTACACGAACATCAACACTGCACTGATACCCTACCTCCCCTGCACAGGAGGGGAGGAAATGGCCTCTTGGTATTATCATTAGACTATAAATCCAGAAATTCAGCTAATCATACAATCTACAGTGCAGAAGGAGGCCATGCGGCCCATCAAATCTACACCGACCACAATCCCACACAGACCCTATCCCCACACATTTACCTGCTAACCCCTCGAACCTACACATCTCAGGGCACAAAGGGTCAATTTAGCACGGCCAATCAACCTAACCCACACATCTTTCGGACTGTGGGAGGAAACCGGAGCACCCAGAGGAAACCCACGCAGATAGGAGGAGGATGTGCAGACTCCACGCAGACAGTGACACGGGCTGGGAATCGAACCCAGGTCCCTGGAGCTGTGAACCAGCAGAGCGACCTTGCCGCCCAGTGACCCAAAGTAACAGAAGGAGGCCATTTGGCCCATTGAGTCTGCACCAACAATCCCAACCCAGGCCCGATCCCTCCGTAATCCCACATTTTTACCCTTCTAATCCTCCGACACTAAGGGGCAGTTTTGCGTGACCCTAACCTGCACATCTTTTGGACTGTGGGAAGAAATTGGAGCACCCGGAGGAAATCCATGCAGACATGGGGAACACTTCACACAGTCACCCGAGGCTGGAACTGAACCTGTGCCCCTGGCGCCATAAGGCAGCAGTGCTAACCACTGCACCACCATGACTCCCCAATGTTCTGGAGACCCAGGTTCAAATCTCACCACAGCAGATGATGGAATTTAAATTCAATTAAAAAAATCTGGAATTAAGAATCTACTGATGACCATGAAACCATTGTCAGAAAAACCCATCTGCTTCACTAATATCCTTTAGGGAAGGAAATCATAGAATCCCTACAGTACAGAAGGAGGCCATTCAGCCCATCCAGCCTTCACCACAAACAATCCCACCCTATCCCCATAATGCCATATATTTAATCTGCTAATCAAGGGGCAATTTTGCATGGCCAATCAACCTAGCCCACACATCTTTGGAGTGTGGGAGGAAACCAGAGCACCCAGAGGAAACCCACATAGACACGGGGAGAATGTGCAGACTCCGCACAGTGACCCAAAGCTGGGAATCGAACCTGGCTTTAAGGCAGAAGTGCTAACCACTGTCCACTTCTTACCCGGCTGGACCTACATGTGACTCCAGAGACACAGCAATGTGGTTGACTCTTAACTGCCCTGAGGCAACTAGGGATGGGTCATAAATGCTGACCGGCCAACGACACTCGTGTCCCAGAATGAACAAAAAAAGTAACAGCAATAATTTTACAACAATCGCCCTCAACTCCCTTCCCATCAATCACCGGTCCAACCTGATGATAAATTCATTCCTCGACAACCAATCCCTCTACCCCCAGGGGAGGGCGGGTGGGTGCTGGGACGGCAAATCTTACCTGCAAGTACGCATTGTTAAGTCTTCTTCCTTGTCAAATTTTGCAATCATAAAATGACCACCCCAACATGTTTATTCATTCATTCGTGGGACATGGGCATCGCTGGCTGGGCCAGCATTTATTGCCCATCCCTAGTTGCCCCTTGAGGAGGTGGTGGTGAGCTGCCATCTTGCATCGCTGCAGTCCACGTGCTGTGGGCTGACCCGCAATGCTGTTCAGGAGGAAATTCCAGAATTTCGACCCAGTGATAAATTAGCACTCGATCACTGTATGGCTATTTCTCCAACAAAGCCAAGACGACAACGTGTTCAGGTGACATTATGTACAATTACAAAAAAAATCTTTATTACAATCAGACAAAACAGAAGGATTCTACAATCCCGAGTTTGAGCTAATACTTGTTTTTACCAAAACAGACATTCACTTACAAATGCATTGATCAAGACAGACTCCATCCAACAAGCAGCAGAAGATTAAAGGCGGTGCCGGCGGTGTGTGTGTGTGTGTGTGTGTGTGTGTGTGTGTGTGTGTGTGGGGAGAAAAGGTCCGACACACAAACATAAAGCACCGTGCTCCATCACTCCAGTTAAAATTAAAGTCCACAACTGACAATTTTTTACACATGCAGCACATCTTCATTTGAACTTGGATTTTACTTATAGAATCACAGAATCCCTACAGTGCAGGAGGAGGCCATTCAGCCCCAACCACAATCCCACCCAGGTCCTATCCCCATTACCCCTAGCTCGTCGCCCTGATGCTAAGGGGTAATTTAGCGTGGCCAATCCGCCTAACCCGTACGTCTTTTGGACTGTGGGAGGAAACCAGAGCACCCGGAGGAAACCTACGCAGACAGGGGGGAGAACGTACAAACTCCACACACACAGACCAGACAGCGACTCGAGGCTGGGAACTGAACCCGGGTCCCTGGTGCTGCGAGGCAGCAGTGCTACCCACTCTGCCATTTGATCAAGCCTCTCCCCTGTGTGCAGCTGGTCCTTGGCAAATCTCTCGGTAGCAGCCAGCTGCGGTGTTTGCCATACACCCTGGTTTTTCAAGCACCCCCTCAGCACTGGCTCTCTCTCTCTCTCTCTCTCTCTCTCTCTGTCTCTCTCTCTCTCTCTCTCTCTCTCTCGAGGGCTCTCGTTCACACGTTGTCACTTACGCACATCGATACCTTGGCGCAGTCCTACCAAGGGACGTCCTGCCTCGGGGATGTGGTGACGGGATCCCGCCGTTATCCTGGATGCTCAGATGGCACGTGTCGGATTGCCCTCCCGGACCAGTGTGGACATCGACTGGCAGTGAAGGATTCTTCAAATGGTCCGTACAGGGAGGGGATCAACGAGGGAGGGGCTGTTCAGGATCCAGGGACAACTATTTACCCGAAATTATTTTTTTTTTTAAAAAAGAAGAAAAAACTTCAATCAGTCTGAGTTCCTGAGGGGAATCCAAAAGACACCGAATGTCAAGTTTGACTGTGCAATTCCCCCCGTTTCAGCTTCGCACAAGGTGAGATAATTCCAGGTTGGCAGCAGTTGCTCAGTGCAGGCGGAATCACAGTGGTTACTGCGCGAGTTCTAGTGAGGCTGAGACTTTCCCAGGGGCACCAGAACCAGTTTGGATACCTAAAGCAAAAGAGAGAGGGAGAGAGAGAAGGGAAAGAATTTCATTCCAGCCGCAAGGAATAAAACCCAGAA
The DNA here is from genome assembly GCA_037974335.1 of Prionace glauca. NCBI lineage: Eukaryota > Metazoa > Chordata > Chondrichthyes > Carcharhiniformes > Carcharhinidae > Prionace > Prionace glauca. The sequence goes on from CM075751.1 coordinate 15,643,944, forward strand.
TCTGATCTGAAGCCGGTAAGAACATTATTTTGGTCTCGATCGCAAACAGACAAAATCGTCTTAGAATCCCGACAGTGCAGAAGGAGGCCATTCGGCCCATCGGGTTGATACTGACCACAATTCCACCCAGGCCCCTCCCCTGTAACCCCATGCATTTACCCTAGCTAGTCCCCCGAACACTAAGGGTCAATTTAGCACAGCCAAACCTGCACATCCTTGGAGTGTGGGAGGAAACCGGGGCGCCCGGAGGAAACCCCCGCAGACACGGGGAGAACCTGCATACTCCACACAGACAGTGACCCGAGCTGGGAATCGAACCCGGGTCCCTGGCGCTGTGAGGCAGCAGTGCTAATCCACTGTGCCACCTGTCGACCCAAAGTCACCAGTGACAAAGGCCAAACACTCCCATTATAAACGGGGAGTTGTCACTGCACAGGAAGACTGGGGGAAAAAAAAAATCATCTGACGATCGCCACCTTTGGCTGTGGAATATTGTCAAACTCGCCTGAGACAACACGCTATTAGGAAGGGCACAAATAGAGAGCTGGGTCCACATGAGGCACACCTCAGACCCAGCTCACTGCTGTCTAACAGTAGCAATGGAGCCCATTTCAGTGCCCAGTCAGAGGGAGCACTGATAAGATCCAGTGTGGCTCTTTTTTAATTTCGCTAAACTGCACCTCACATGCACCGTATCGCTAAACCAGTGCCTCGGAAAAGCAGCCAGCAGAATTGGGCATGTCCGCTACGACTCTCACCAACTTTTATAGATGCCCCATATAAAGCTTTCTTTCTGGTTGTATCACAGCTCGGTCTGGGCTCCTGCTCTGCCCAAGACCGCAAGGAACTACAAAAGGTTGTGAATGTAGCCCAGTCCATCACTCAAACCAGCCTCCCATCCACTGACTCTGTCTACACTTCCCCCTGCCTCAGGAAAAGCAATCAGCATAATTAAGGACCCCACGCACCCTGGACGTTCTCTCTTCCACCTTCTTCCGTCAGGAAAAAGATACAAAAGTCTGAGGTCACGTACCAACTGATTCAAGAACAGCTTCTTCCCTGCTGCTGTCAGACTTTTGAATGGACCAACCGTGCACTAAGTTGATCTTTCTCTACACCCTAGCTATGACTGTAACACTACATTCTGCACCCCTTCCTTTCCTTCCCTATGAACGGTATATAGCGCACAAGAAACAATACTTTTCACTGCATGTTAATACATGTGACAATAATAAATCAAATTCAAACAGCAGGCAGACATGACCCAGGAACTGAACATCGGCTGGGTCAGGCAGTGCTTAGAGATGCTGCTTACATCGAGAATCAGCAACTCCCACTTCAGGGAATGTCACAACTGGAAGACGGGAATGGTGGAAGTTGAGAGAGACATGCACATGCGACAGTGGGTGAGAGTGAGAGAGAGAGAGGGGCAGAGAGAGAGAGGGGCAGAGAGAGAGAGGGGCAGAGAGAGAGAGGGGCAGAGAGAGAGAGGGGCAGAGAGAGAGAGGGGCAGAGAGAGAGAGGGGCAGAGAGAGAGAGGGGCAGAGAGAGAGAGGGGCAGAGAGAGAGAGGGGCAGAGAGAGAGAGGGGCAGAGAGAGAGAGGGGCAGAGAGAGAGAGGGGCAGAGAGAGAGAGGGGCAGAGAGAGAGAGGGGCAGAGAGAGAGAGGGGCAGAGAGAGAGAGGGGCAGAGAGAGAGAGGGGCAGAGAGAGAGAGGGGCAGAGAGAGAGAGGGGCAGAGAGAGAGAGGGGCAGAGAGAGAGAGGGGCAGAGAGAGAGAGGGGCAGAGAGAGAGAGGGGCAGAGAGAGAGGGGCAGAGAGAGAGAGGGGCAGAGAGAGAGAGGGGCAGAGAGAGAGAGGGGCAGAGAGAGAGAGGCAGAGAGAGAGGGGCAGAGAGAGAGGGGCAGAGAGAGAGGGGCAGAGAGAGAGGGGCAGAGAGAGAGAGAGAGAGAGGGGCAGAGAGAGAGAGGGGCAGAGAGAGAGAGAGGGGCAGAGAGAGAGAGAGAGAGGGGCAGAGAGAGAGAGGGGCAGAGAGAGAGAGAGGGGCAGAGAGAGAGAGAGGGGCAGAGAGAGAGAGAGGGGCAGAGAGAGAGAGAGGGGCAGAGAGAGAGAGAGGGGCAGAGAGAGAGAGAGGGGCAGAGAGAGAGAGGGGCAGAGAGAGAGAGAGAGAGAGACTGCACACACAAGAGACAGTGACCAAGAGAGTGTGTGCGAGAAAGAGAGAGAGATGGAAAGGACAGATTCCGCGGCCAGGTGTCCCTGGAGAGAGAAACAGAGAGAGAGAAAGAGAGAGAGAGCATGTGGTGTCCACCAGCATTACCCAGTCTTTCCATGCTCGCTGGGCACCGCGGGGGACTGGGAAGCCTTGTAGACCCCTTTTCATCACATTTCAGTTTGACGCATAAAGTTTCAGTTGCGATTTGTTTTTTGTTTGAGGCAGTGTCCCTTGGAGGGACTGCCCCCTTTTACTTTGCCCCTTCGCTCATTCCATTCATTGATTTTGCAACAAAGGAGTTGGGACTGGCAAGAATTCGGTCAATATCTGTGCAACAGAATCTGGGCCAGAGGGGGAGAGAATGAAGGATAGGGAATGACCATTACTTCATAAAATATATGAGCAAAATGCGACCATTCGAGCCTGTTCTGCCCCATTTTCCTGCCTTCTCCCCATAACACTTCAACCAATTAAAAATCGAACTCCTCCTTAAATGTACTCACTGTCCCAGCATCCACCGCACTTTGGTGTAGCAAATGCCACAGATTCACAACACTTCGGGGGAAGTAGTTTCTCCACAACTCTGTTTTAAATTTGCTGCCCCTTATTCTAATCTATGACCTCTGATCCTAGAATACTCCACGTTTACTTAGACCACAAGACATAGGAATCGAATTAGGCCACTCGGCCCATCGAGTCTGCTCTGCCATTCAATCATGGCTGATATTTTTCTCATCCCCATTCTCCTGCCCTTTCTCCAAAACCCCTGATCCCCTTATTAATCAAGAAACGATCTGTCTCTGTCTCAATGACCCAGCCTCCACAGCCTTCTGCGGCAAAGAGTTCCACAGATTCCCCACCCTCTGACTGAAGAAATCCCTCCTCATCTCTGTTTTAAAGGATCGTCCCTTTAGCCTGAGTTTGTGCCCTCTGGGTCTAGTTTCTCCTACTAGTGGAAACATCCTCTCCACGTCCACTCTATCCAGGCCTCGCAGTCTCCTGTAAGTTTCAATAAGATCCCCCCTCATCCTTCTAAACTCCAACGAGTCCAGACCAGAGTCCTCAACCGTTCCTCATACGAGAAGCTCTTCATTCCAGGGATCATTCTTGTGAACCTCCTCTGGACCCTTTCCAAGGCCGGCACATCCTTCCTCAGATCCGGGGCCCAAAACTGCTCACAGTTCTCCAAATGGGGTCTGAGCAGAGCCTTATACAGTCTGAGAAATACAGCCCTGCTCTTGTATTCTCGCCCTCTCGATACGAATGCTAACATTGCATTTGCCTTGCTGACTGAATCTGCACATCCACTTTATCCATCCCTTTTATCATCTTCTATACCTCAATTTGATCTCCCCTCATTCTTCTCAATTCTGGGAAGTATTGGCTTAACCTGTTTAATCCCTCTTCAGGTGAGGGAATAGTGAGATCAGTGAGAGACATCAGCTCCCCCCCCCCCCCCCCCCCCCCGGTCACACATGCAGCGCTGAATCCGCCAGGCTGCAGTATTTTATTTTTTACCGGGGTCAGACAGCGTCAGTTTGCTGAGGCCATCCTCCAATGCAGCATCCATCACCTCGGCTGCAGGCAGCTTCCAGCTGGGTGATCCAGGGAGAGGCCTCGTCGGGACGTCCGGAAGCAGGATGGATTCCTCAGCCGGCTTTTCCAGGAGGGCGTTCAGCTCGGCTTCCAGTTCCTCCGCGTCCACCCCTCCTGTGTCGGGACGTGGCGGAGGGGGGGGGGGGGAGAGAGAGAGAGAGAGAGAGAGAAAAAAGGCAACCGTTAGAGAGAGAGAGAGCACCCGACAATTCCCCGAGGGACCGCGATCGCACACCGGCAGGTTTATTAACCTTTTGTGAGCGACTGAGCTGGCCCAGAGTGGATCGACAAGTGTGCGGGTTACTGGGAGGGCACACAGGATTAAACAACTGACACCGCTCAGGAGGGTTCGAGAATCATGGAACCCCCATGGTGCAAAGGAGGCCAAATAGCCCATCTAGGCTGAGCTGATCACAATCCCACGCAGGCACTATCCCTGGAACCCCACATGTTTTACTGCTAACTCTAAGCAGAAACTTAGTATGGCCAATACCCCGAACCCGCACATCTTTGGACCCGAAGGGACAATTTAGCATGGCCAATCCACCTAACTTGCACATCTTTGGACACTAAGGGACAATTTAGCATGGCCAATCCACCTAACTTGCACATCTTTGGACACTAAGGGACAATTTAGCACGGCCAATCCACCGAACCTGCACATCTTTGGACAGTAAGGGGCAATTTAGCATGGCCAATCCACCTAACCTACACATCTTTGGACACTAAGGGACAATTTAGCATGGCCAATCCACCTAACCTACACATCTTTGGACACTAAGGGACAATTTAGCATGGCCAATACCCCTAACCTACACATCTTTGGACACTAAGGGGCAATTTAGCGTGGCCAATCCACCTAACCTGCACATCTTTGGACAGTAAGGGACAATTTTGCATGGCCAATCCACCTAACCTACACATCTTTGGACACTAAGGGGCAATTTAGCGTGGCCAATCCACCTAACCTACACATCTTTGGACACTAAGGGACAATTTAGCATGGCCAATCCACCTAACCTACACATCTTTGGACACTAAGGGACAATTTAGCATGGCCAATACCCCTAACCTACACATCTTTGGACACTAAGGGGCAATTTAGCGTGGCCAATCCACCTAACCTGCACATCTTTGGACAGTAAGGGACAATTTTGCATGGCCAATCCACCTAACCTACACATCTTTGGACACTAAGGGACAATTTAGCATGGCCAATCCACCTAACCTACACATCTTTGGACAGTAAGGGACAATTTGGCATGGCCAATACCCCTAACCCGCACATCTTTGGACACTAAGGGACAATTTAGCATGGCCAATCCACCCTAACCTGCACATCTTTGGACAGTAAGGGACAATTTAGCATGGCCAATCCACCTAACCTGCACATCTTTGGACAGTAAGGGACAATTTAGCATGGCCAATCCACCTAACCTGCACATCTTTGGACACTAAGGGACAATTTAGCATGGCCAATCCACCTAACCTACACATCTTTGGACAGTAAGGGACAATTTAGCATGGCCAATCCACCTAACCCGCACATCTTTGGACACTAAGGGGCAATTTAGTATGGCCAATACCCCTAACCCGCACATCTTTGGACACTAAGAGGGTGTGGGTGGCATGGTGGCACAGTGGTTAACACTGCCACCTCACAGTGCCAGGGACTTGGGTTTGATTCCCGGTTTGAGCCACTGTCCGTGTGGAGTTTGCATGATTTCCCCGTGTCTGCATTGGTTTCCTCCCACATTCTGAGACACATGCTGGTGAGGTGCATTGAGCTGAACAAGCACCAGAGTGTGGCAACGAGGAGAATTTCACAGTAACTTCATTGCAGTATTAATGTAAGCCTTACTTGCGACTAACAAATAAACTTTAACTTAGCGTGGCTATCCATCTCGCCTGCACAGCTTTGGGATGTGGGAGGGAACTGGAGCACCCGGTGGAAACCCACGCAGACACGGGGAGAACGTGCAGAATCCGCACAGTGAGCTGAGGCTGGAGCTGAATCCGTGTCCCTGACACTGTGAGGCAGCAGTGCGAACCACGGTGATGCCCAGATCAAAGCACATAAACTATTAGGATTAGTGGGATAAAGGAGACTGACTCACTATAGCACTGGGAGTCACCATTGCAGGGTAGAGGGGGGATAACATAGCACCAGAAAACTGATCATTAAAAACTAAGCGATGGAACTTAGCGATGGAAAGGTGGTAGGACTGGAGGGTCTTAATGACATTACTGTTAGTAGAGAGGTGGTGCTCGACAGACTGGAGGGGCTGATTGTGGACAAGTCCCCAGGACCGGATGGAATGCATCCGAGGGTTCTGAAAGAAATGGCGGAGGTTATAGTGGATGCCTTGGTGGTTATTTTCCAGACATCGCTGGATTCCGGGGAAGTGCCGGAAGATTGGAAAATGGCTAATGTTACGCCGTTGTTTAAGAAGGGTGCCAGGCAAAAGGCAGGGAATTATAGGCCGGTTAGTTTAACGTCTGTGGTAGATAAAATGTTAGAATCCGTCATTAAGGAGGAAATTGCGAGGCATCTTGAAGGGAATTGCTTGATAGAGCAGATGCAGCACGGTTTCATTAAAGGGAAGTCGTGTCTGACAAATTTACTGGAGTTCTATGAGGATGTGTCTAGGGCGGTGGATAGAGGAGAGCCGGTGGATGTGGTCTTTCTGGATTTTCAGAAGGTGTTTGACAAAGTACCTCATAAGAGGTTATTGCAGAAGGTCAGGGGACTTGGAGTTGAGGGTAGGGTGTTAGCGTGGATAGAGGATTGGTTGTCAAATAGGAGGCAGAGAGTGGGGGTCAACGGGTGCTATTTGGATTGGCGGATGGTGACTAGTGGAGTGCCCCAGGGGTCGGTGCTGGGGCCTCAGCTTTTTACCATTTATACAGATGATCTGGAGGAGGGAACCGAGTGTAGGGTGTTGAAATTTGCAGATGACACCAAGATTGGGGGAATGGCAAATTGTGAGGAGGGTGTGGAGAGTCTGCAGAAGGATCTAGATAGGCTGGGCGAATGGGCCAGGAAATGGCAAATGGAATTTAATGTTGGCAAGTGTGAGGTGGTCCACTTTGGAAGGAAGAATGGTAGGAAGGACTATTACTTACGGGGCGAAAAACTGCAGCAGGCGACGGTGCAGAGGGACCTCGGGGTCCTTGTGCATGAGTCGCAAAAACCCAGCTTGCAGGTGCAGCAGGTGGTCAGGAAGGCGAATGGGATGCTGGCCTTCATAGCGAAGGGGATTGAATATAAAAGTAGGGAGGTCTTGCTGCAGCTGTATAGGGCATTGGTGAGGCCGCAGCTGGAGTACTGTGTGCAGTTTTGGGCGCCGCACCTGCTAAAAGATATTTTGGCCTTGGAGGGAGTGCAGAGGAGGTTTACTAGGCTGATACCGGAGTTGAGGGGGTTGAGCTATGAGGAGAGGCTGAATGAACTAGGCTTGTACTCGTTGGAGTTTAGAAGAATGAGGGGAGATCTCATTGAGATGTATAAGATGATGAATGGGATGGATAGGATAGAGGTGGAGAGACTCTTCCCGCTCAAAAAAGACAGTAGGACTAGGGGGCACAGCCTCAAGATAAAGGGCGGGCGGTTTAGAACAGAGTTGAGGAAGAACTTCTTCACTCAAAGGGTGGTGAATCTCTGGAATTCTCTGCCCATTGAAGTGGTGGAGGCTGCCTCGCTAAATATTTTTAAGACGCGGGTTGATGGGTTTTTGATAAGAGAAGGGATTAAGGGTTATGGGGAGAGGGTGGGAAGGTGGAACTGAGCCACGACAGATCAGCCATGATCTTATTGAATGGGGGGGCAGGCTCGAAGGGCCAGATGGCCTACTCCTGCTCCTATTTCTTATGTTCTTATTAAACAGCTCGAAGTTCCGACTGAATCTCTCGAGTCCTGGAAGGATTGGGAACGTGAATGTCCGGTCTATGGATTGAAAGACTGTGTTGTTTGGGACAATTCCGTTCAATGTAACATTGCACAACTCTGAAAAACTCACCCATGGCATCAAGATTTTCACCAGCAAGTGTCCGGTTCACATCATCCTGTGTATCACAGAACTGGAGGAAAAAAACAGAGAAATGGTTAGACAGACGCATTTTCATTCTCAGAATGATCCAGTGAGGCCCAGCACTGCCTCCGCCCGAGGATCCAGTGAGACCCAGCACTGCCTCCGCCCGAGGATCCAGTGAGACCCAGCACTGCCTCCGCCCGAGGATCCAGTGAGACCCAGCAATGCCTCCGCCCGAGGATCCAGTGACACCCAGCACTGCCTCCGCCCTAGGATCCAGTGAGGCCCAGCACTGCCTCCGCCCTAGGATCCAGTGAGACCCAGCACTGCCTCCGCCCTAGGATCCAGTGAGACCCAGCAATGCCTCCGCTCGAGGATCCAGTGACACCCAGCACTGCCTCCGCCCGAGGATCCAGTGAGGCCCAGCACTGCCTCCGCCCTAGGATCCAGTGAGGCCCAGCACTGCCTCCGCCCTAGGATCCAGTGAGACCCAGCAATGCCTCCGCTCGAGGATCCAGTGACACCCAGCACTGCCTCCGCCCGAGGATCCAGTGACGCCCAGCACTGCCTCCGCCCGAGGATCCAGTGACACCCAGCACTGCCTCCGCCCGAGGATCCAGTGACGCCCAGCACTGCCTCCGCCCGAGGATCCAGTGACACCCAGCACTGCCTCCGCCCGAGGATCCAGTGAGGCCCAGCACTGCCTCCGCCGAGGATCCAGTGAGACCCAGCACTGCCTCCGCCGAGGATCCAGTGACACCCAGCACTGGCTCCGCCCGAGGATCCAGTGAGACCCAGCACTGCCTCCGCCCGAGGATCCAGTGAGACCTAGCACTGCCTCCGCCCTAGGATCCAGTGAGGCCCAGCACTGCCTCCGCCCGAGGATCCAGTGAGGCCCAGCACTGCCTCCGCCCGAGGATCCAGTGAGGCCCAGCACTGCCTCCGCCCAAGGATCCAGTGAGACCCAGCACTGCCTCCGCCCGAGGATCCAGTGACACCCAGCACTGCCTCCGCCCGAGGAGCCAGTGAGGCCCAGCACTGCCTCCGCCCGAGGATCCAGTGACACCCAGCACTGCCTCCGCCCGAGGATCCAGTGAGGCCCAGCACTGCCTCCGCCCGAGGATCCAGTGAGGCCCAGCACTGCCTCCACCCGAGGATCCAGTGAGGCCCAGCACTGCCTCCGCCCGAGGATCCAGTGAGGCCCAGCACTGCCTCCGCCCGAGGATCCAGTGAGACCCAGCACTGCCTCCGCCCGAGGATCCAGTGAGGCCCAGCACTGCCTCCGCCCGAGGATCCAGTGAGACCCAGCACTGCCTCCGCCCGAGGATCCAGTGACACCCAGCACTGCCTCCGCCCGAGGATCCAGTGAGACCCAGCACTGCCTCCGCCCTAGGATCCAGTGAGGCCCAGCACTGCCTCCGCCCGAGGATCCAGTGAGGCCCAGCACTGCCTCCGCCCGAGGATCCAGTGAGGCCCAGCACTGCCTCCGCCCAAGGATCCAGTGAGACCCAGCACTGCCTCCGCCCGAGGATCCAGTGACACCCAGCACTGCCTCCGCCCGAGGAGCCAGTGAGGCCCAGCACTGCCTCCGCCCGAGGATCCAGTGACACCCAGCACTGCCTCCGCCCGAGGATCCAGTGACACCCAGCACTGCCTCCGCCCGAGGATCCAGTGACACCCAGCACTGCCTCCGCCCGAGGATCCAGTGACACCCAGCACTGCCTCCGCCCGAGGAGCCAGTGAGGCCCAGCACTGCCTCCGCCCGAGGATCCAGTGACACCCAGCACTGCCTCCGCCCGAGGATCCAGTGACACCCAGCACTGCCTCCGCCCGAGGATCCAGTGACACCCAGCACTGCCTCCGCCCGAGGATCCAGTGAGACCCAGCACTGCCTCCGCCAGAGGATCCAGTGAGACCCAGCACTGCCTCCGCCCGAGGATCCAGTGAGGCCCAGCACTGCCTCCGCCCGAGGATCCAGTGAGGCCCAGCACTGCCTCCACCCGAGGATCCAGTGAGGCCCAGCACTGCCTCCGCCCGAGGATCCAGTGAGACCCAGCACTGCCTCCGCCCGAGGATCCAGTGAGGCCCAGCACTGCCTCCGCCCGAGGATCCAGTGAGGCCCAGCACTGCCTCCGCCCGAGGATCCAGTGAGACCCAGCACTGCCTCCGCCCGAGGATCCAGTGAGACCCAGCACTGCCTCCGCCCGAGGATCCAGTGAGGCCCAGCACTGCCTCCGCCCGAGGATCCAGTGAGGCCCAGCACTGCCTCCACCCGAGGATCCAGTGACACCCAGCACTGCCTCCGCCCGAGGATCCAGTGAGGCCCAGCACTGCCTCCGCCCGAGGATCCAGTGAGGCCCAGCACTGCCTCCGCCCGAGGATCCAGTGAGACCCAGCACTGCCTCCGCCCGAGGATCCAGTGACACCCAGCACTGCCTCCGCCCGAGGATCCAGTGACACCCAGCACTGCCTCCGCCCGAGGGTCCAGTGACACCCAGCACTGCCTCCGCCCGAGGGTCCAGTGACACCCAGCACTGCCTCCGCCCGAGGATCCAGTGAGACCCAGCTCTGCCTCCGCCCGAGGATCCAGTGAGACCCAGCACTGCCTCCACCCGAGGATCCAGTGACACCCAGCACTGCCTCCGCCCGAGGATCCAGTGAGACCCAGCACTGCCTCCGCCCGAGGATCCAGTGAGGCCCAGCACTGCCTCCGCCCGAGGATCCAGTGAGACCCAGCACTGCCTCCGCCCGAGGATCCAGTGAGGCCCAGCACTGCCTCCGCCCGAGGATCCAGTGAGACCCAGCACTGCCTCCGCCCGAGGATCCAGTGAGGCCCAGCACTGCCTCCGCCCGAGGATCCAGTGAGGCCCAGCACTGCCTCCGCCCGAGGATCCAGTGACACCCAGCACTGCCTCCGCCGAGGATCCAGTGACACCCAGCACTGCCTCCGCCCGAGGATCCAGTGACACCCAGCACTGCCTCCGCCCGAGGATCCAGTGAGACCCAGCACTGCCTCCGCCAGAGGATCCAGTGAGACCCAGCACTGCCTCCGCCCGAGGATCCAGTGAGGCCCAGCACTGCCTCCGCCCGAGGATCCAGTGAGACCCAGCACTGCCTCCGCCCGAGGATCCAGTGAGGCCCAGCACTGCCTCCGCCCGAGGATCCAGTGAGACCCAGCACTGCCTCCGCCCGAGGATCCAGTGAGGCCCAGCACTGCCTCCGCCCGAGGATCCAGTGAGGCCCAGCACTGCCTCCGCCCGAGGAACAGTGAGGCCCAGCACTGCCTCCGCCCGAGGATCCAGTGAGACCCAGCACTGCCTCCGCCCGAGGATCCAGTGACACCCAGCACTGCCTCCGCCCTAGGATCCAGTGAGACCCAGCACTGCCTCCGCCCGAGGAGCCAGTGAGGCCCAGCACTGCCTCCGCCCGAGGATCCAGTGACACCCAGCACTGCCTCCGCCCGAGGATCCAGTGAGGCCCAGCACTGCCTCTGCCCGAGGATCCAGTGAGACCCAGCACTGCCTCCGCCCGAGGATCCAGTGAGACCCAGCACTGCCTCCGCCCGAGGATCCAGTGAGACCCAGCACTGCCTCCGCCCGAGGATCCAGTGGGACCCAGCACTGCCTCCGCCCGAGGATCCAGTGACACCCAGCACTGCCTCCGCCCGAGGATCCAGTGAGGCCCAGCACTGCCTCCACCCGAGGATCCAGTGAGACCCAGCAATGCCTCCGCCCGAGGATCCAGTGAGACCCAGCACTGCCTCCGCCCGAGGATCCAGTGACACCCAGCACTGCCTCCGCCCGAGGATCCAGTGAGACCCAGCACTGCCTCCGCCCGAGGAGCCAGTGAGGCCCAGCACTGCCTCCGCCCGAGGATCCAGTGACACCCAGCACTGCCTCCGCCCGAGGATCCAGTGAGGCCCAGCACTGCCTCCGCCCGAGGATCCAGTGAGGCCCAGCACTGCCTCCGCCCGAGGATCCAGTGAGGCCCAGCACTGCCTCTGCCCGAGGATCCAGTGAGACCCAGCACTGCCTCCGCCCGAGGATCCAGTGAGACCCAGCACTGCCTCCGCCCGAGGATCCAGTGAGGCCCAGCACTGCCTCCGCCCGAGGATCCAGTGAGGCCCAGCACTGCCTCCGCCCGAGGATCCAGTGAGGCCCAGCACTGCCTCTGCCCGAGGATCCAGTGAGACCCAGCACTGCCTCCGCCCGAGGATCCAGTGAGGCCCAGCACTGCCTCCGCCCGAGGATCCAGTGACACCCAGCACTGCCTCCGCCCGAGGATCCAGTGAGGCCCAGCACTGCCTCCGCCCGAGGATCCAGTGAGGCCCAGCACTGCCTCCGCCCGAGGATCCAGTGACACCCAGCACTGCCTCCGCCGAGGATCCAGTGAGACCCAGCACTGCCTCCGCCCGAGGATCCAGTGACACCCAGCACTGCCTCCGCCCGAGGATCCAGTGAGATCTCTGATCAGGGATGCAGTGAGGCTTGCTACCACCTTGCATCACTGCTCCCTCAGTATAGACAAGTTACTGCCCTTTCTGAATTAACCAGTCACTAACTCTCTCGGAAAGGCCATCCTAATATTCAGGTCCGATCCTGGTTACTGTGCAGACTCCAGGTCCCCAGTGTCAATGACTCAAACCTGCAGCAGAATTTGTCATGGCACAGTGGTCAGCACTGCAGACTCTCAGCGCCAGGGATTTAATTCCAGCCTTGGGTCACTGTCTGTACGGAGTCTGCATGTTCTCCCCGTGTCTGCGTGGGTTTCCTCTGGGTGCTCCGGTTTCCTCCCACACTCCAAAAGGTGTGCGGGTTAGGTGGATTGGCCATGCTAAATTGCGCCTTAGTGTCCCGAGACATGGCGATTAGGGGGATGAGCAGGGTAAAGATGTGGGGTTACAGGGGATAGGATTGGGAGCCGGATAAGATGCTCCGTCAGAGAGTTGGTGCAGACTCGATGGGCTGAATGGCCTCCTTTCTAAACCGTTAGGATTTTTTGAGCCGCCTGCGAGGTCTCAGCACGTGGCAAACAGCAGGGGTGCATTTTGCAAGCAGCGAACACATTCCCATTCTCCTTCAACAAGGGATTATAATGCAGCTCCTACTCCCAGTGCCCCC